>MINK01172174.1:5540-19894 GCA_001735545.1 Phormia regina
GAACACGGATTTATGCTTATATAAAACTTATTTGTGTTAAATTTCATTAAAATATTTTATTTTTAAAAGGTAATTTGGAATGTTAAAACCCTACTTCGGGAGAACATTTGTATGAGGGCCAGGTGAAATAATGGGCCGATCATGACCAAAATCAACAGGCTTCGACCTTGTGTCAAAAATTTGTACCAAATTTCATCAAATTATCTCTAAAAGTATATCTAAAAATATATGGACAGCCAGCCAACCAAACAATAAAATTTAATTTTTCGATTTTGTCGCTTTTTTAATACTTTTTATTCGCCATGAATTAATGAAAAACTATTAAAATAAAAATAAATGTTAAATTGAATAAAAATAATAACCAATAAAATTTAAAAAATAAAAAAAATTTCGAATTTGAATTAAATTTTTATTATATTAATCGAGACTGAACCTGTCCTTTTAGACCAGTCCTGTGACCTATCCTGCGAGCTGTCCCAAGGGACTAATTAGTTACCTCCAATGACAGTCCCATATAAAAGTGACATGTTTCTCTCATATTAAGTTCCGAATGTGGAACTGGCCTTTAGCCCTGAGAAACTGTCACGTGGCTAGTTTTGAAATGGTTCTCTTTTTTCTAGGGATTGTAGTATGGTTAAGTTTTTTTTTTTTAATTATTATTATTATTGCTTTATCTCAGCTTATAATTTTTTTTTTATTTTGTATTTTTGTTTTATTTACTACTCTTTCTTAGCACTTTTTAGAAATATTTTTAAAACGTAGTACTTGATAAACATTATTTTTATTTAATTGTTTCCGTGATATATAAAAACTAATCTCTCAAACTAACTTCTCAAAATTAATGCATTTTTGAAATTTAAACATTTATTTTCAAATTTCTTTGCAATAATTTGAATTTTTGTGTAAAAATTATTTTTCTTAAATTCCACTAATTTTACCCAATAAAATTATTTTTATACCGTTCACAACAGATGTAAAGGAAATACATTTATCATTCCGTTGGAGAGCAAAAAAGATCATATTTTTGGGATCCTTGTAAGATATGACCATGTCCGCTCGTCTGTGTGTCGGTTGAAATGTCGTTAATGAAGCCCACAAATATCTGACATGTATAATATATATGTAAAATTATCAGGTATCCTTTCGAAAATTTTGCTATTGAAATTCAGCAAGTTTGGTTTATAAACGTTGGAGATATGATTAAAAACCAATTTAAGTTTTCGAGTCTCTGAAAGTCATTCTAGTTTTTTTTTTTTTTTTTGTTTAATTTTGTACTTTTTCTGAAAAAACATTATTATGAAAAGTAAAATTTTTTAAAAATCTATTGCACCTTAATGTGTTTCAAAAACGCAATATGTTCAGTTGACTGTTGTCAGTATGTGGTGCATTAAATTTGTATGCCTTGTTTATATGTGTGACATTATCTGGGGACTCATAGAAATAAATTTTACCAAGAAAATTTTCTGAGTAAAAAGAAAAAAAAAAAAAAGAAATACTTAAGAGTAAAGAACAAGAAAAATATCGTAAAATATCGTAAAATATCATAAAACTCTTTAACTTCGAAAACATAAGGGAAATAACAGAGACGTTTGCAACAGAAAAAAAAACAAATATTTAATAAAATAACAAAAATCAATTTAAACAATAAGAAAAAAATATAAGTTATTAAAAAAAAAAAGATATCAATATAAACAAACTACAACAATTTATTTACGAATTTTTCCTTTAAATGTAGTTTCAAACTCCTACACATTTTTTTCTAATACCCACAACTCTGTTTAAGCTCATGCATTAACCATAAAGTAGGCACAAGAGTGGAATTATTTGTTTAAAAGTAACAACAACAACTATAAAGACAATAATAACAAAAATTTTTGCATTCTCCAGAAGACTATAAAAAACTGAAAAACTTTTTGCGNAAANAANAAAAANAAANAAAAACATAGAAATAAACCAAAAAAAAAAAAAATAACAAATAAAAAAGAAAGAGAGTGTAGAGATAAAAAAAGAAATAATATTGTAAATATTCCATAAAAAAGTTTTCTTTGGCAAATAAACGAGACAAACAGGCGCTGCAATAACTCGAACAAACGATTAGCAGCCAGTGAATAAAATAAAGAAAAGCAAAAAAAAAAATGAATGGAAAAAGAGGAAATAAGACTAGGATATGGAAGGATATGTAAATAAATGTTACAAAGCAATTTTCCATTTGGCCAGACATAGAAACTATACAATACATATGCATACCATTTACAATTGTACACACACTCACACTCATACACAAATAATAAAAACACATACAACCAATATTGCAGTCATGTGAAACGACACAACGTAACGAAGCAACTGTCTGTAAAACTTAAAAGTGACAACTTTGACAGTTTACCGAAGTTTACAATTCGGTTTTAGTTTCTTTTATACATAAGTACTCTTTCTCTCTACATATATTTGTTTTTTTCTATAGTGATTTTTGTTTGTTCATTTCTTTCTTTTGTGGACTGACACAAAAAAAAACCATTTGAAAAAGTTTTGGGTTGAAAGATGCAACAGTTTGGACAAAATCAAATGATTCTTATCGGATTTTAAGTTTGACACAAATAAGAAATAAAAAAAAAATACTGATTTTAAAACCTAAGTAAAAGAATTTACCTGACATCATTTATAAAATTCTTTTGAGGATTTGTTTTTTTTTCTATTTTAAATATGTTTGTTTTGTTTAATTACAATAGGAACCTTAGTAATAGCTTATTCAGTAATTATAATGGAAAGTGTTTTATTTATGGAAATATTGAAACGTGTACTAAGTATACACCTTTTTAGGTACTAACTTTGACTTTAATTATAACATAATTATTTCCTAATATTGTCCATCTCTCCTTCCTAATCAGTGCAACTTAAAAAAAATTGCAGACTTGCCAACGCTTAATCCTTTAGAACCAAGCAAATCTTCGTTTTATGTTGGAAAGGGCTGAAGGGTTTGAAATATTCAAAATTAATTATTGGACTACGAAATGTTGTTTTATATGACTTTAATCCCCTTGGGAATATGAAGTAGTCAAAAAATGTTCTAAACAATATTTCATATTACAAAGATATTTGATTCAAATTTTAAATATTTATAGGGAAAATGGAGCCATAAAATAAAAACATGAAAAATTTTCTCAAATTATACATAGATTTTTGAGATATGTACCTTTTTAGTTGTTCGTATTATAAACAAATCAATCACATTATGGGCAAATAATCCAAAAACATTTTTTGTTTTTATTAATTTCAAACTTGTTACCTTATGTGTTACCGAGTAATGCATTATCCTTATTTAATTAATTATTTAACACTATAACTTTAAGCTATAGTTAATAACTTAACAATTTATTATTTAAACTCATAATATGATGTAAGTTTTTTCTTAGTATTTTTCGGTTGTGAAATTTTCTTATTTTAATGATTTTCCCCTTAAAGCGATTTTACCGTTTTGGCGAAAATTGAACTCTTAAGCATTTTAGGACTCGTTTTCATTTCTTTTTTAATATTGTTTTTTAATATTCATTAAATAAACAGATAAAAAAACAGACATTTCCGGATTTGATATCTCCGATTTCAATGAAATTAAAGAATCCTCTCGTTCCAAAATTATGACGTTTAAAAAAACAAAAAGCTATTGAAAATTAATCACATTTTGTTGCTGATAATTTCTAAAGTATACATCGTACAATTCTTATTTTTATTTAATTAATTAGAAAAACACATTGACTGTAAAAGGACAAGTAAAACATTAATATACTTCGTAAGTTCAAAGGTCAAAATTTATAATATAAAGATTAAAGCTTAATACAATACATAAATACAAATACATAAATATTCTTTCTTAATTATAAACCGATTTTGATCATTTGTATTAGTGTTCTTCTAAGGATTATTGGTGTATGCTCCCATTAATTTTACTAATAATGATTGATAAGGTCTAAAAGTAATGACATTCTAATGTGCTTTTAATTATATTATTTAAGTAATAGCTTCCAATGTCATCGCTATGGAGTGATTCCATGTCAAAACGAATAGCAATCGGATTTAACATCTCCGATTTCAAATGAAATTCGATACATGCATTGAACATTGCAAATGTTTTCGAACCATGAAATTTCAGACCCATGTTTCTTCCCGGTATGAAAATATGACGGTTTAAAAAATTCAAAAAATATTAAGAACTTTACAAATGAATATCTATTTAACTACAAATAACTTCTTAAATATACATGGTAGATCTTTAGTTGTATCTTATAGACAAAGATATTACCTTCAACAAAACATCTATATAGTTTTTTACATCAAAAGTTAAAAGGACAAAGTTGGAGATAAAACTATTAAATCTCAAAAATCGGTATTTTTAATATTCTTAAAAAATTATATATGTTTGACATAAATTTTCTCCATATGGATATAAAATGTCAGTTGGAGCCATATTTAGTTTAGGAGTTATGGACAAAAATAAATCCCAATTATTGAACACTCCCAAACTATAGAAAATAAAAAGTAAATTTTAGTGTAGTTGTAAAAATAAGGAAATTAATTTAAAAATGATATATAGTCAGTTACTTTAGATCGAAAGTTCAAAGGTCAAAATAAAACTTACAAGAAATAAACCATAACGAAACGATATTTTTTAAAATAATAAAAAAAAAAATTATATAAAATAAATATAACTGTATGTTTTCCTTGTGAAAAATTTCATGTTGGACACTCATTTAGTTCAGAAGTTGTGTAACACAATTTGAACTGAAATCAAATTTTTTATATAAAATTTTAATTTATTTTTTTTNNAGTGATTTTCGAAAGAGTGGTTCATATGGTAAATTATGGACCGATCTTGATGAAATTTGTCACAAGATTATTTTTAATGTTAAATTTCATTAAAATATTTCAATTTTAATTTATTTTTAGTTTTAAAACTCAATTCCGGGAGAACATTTGTATGGGGGCTAGGTGGAATAATGGGCCGTTCATGACCACTCAAAAAGTGATTCTGAGTCGAACGGTATACTTTAAGGAGGGTGTAGGAAAATTTTTTCCCTGCGTTACAATATTTGCACAAACATATAATACCCTAACCACCTATGGTAGTGTAGGGTATAAACGTTATTTAAAATATCTAATAAATTTTCTTTCCATTAGCAAATTTATATATTTTTAATAGAAAATTTTCGACAAATCTTATTTTTTAAAAAAAAATCATTAATTTTTTGTTTATAGGAAATTTTTAATAAATTTTATTTTTTAAAATTTGATAAATTTTATTTTCCTTTTATACAAAATTTTTGATGATTTTTTTTAATAAGAATTTTAAGATTAATTCAAGAAATGTAAAACTTAAGTCCCTTAACTTTCCCCTTAAAATGTCTGTCTTAATAAAATGTTTGTGTATATGTTAATAAATATGTGCATATATATGTGTGTACAAATTTGTTTGTATATGTCAGTGTAAATAAAACAACAAAGCCATATGAAAGATATACTAAAACACCCATAAAGCTATAAGTCTAGTAATAAGTTAGACACGCGTAAATGAATCTAGTTTTTTTTTTTCTGCACACATATAGAAAATTGTATATGTGTTTGTATGTGGCTATGATAAATTTGTTGGTGTTGTTCTTCATATTGTCTCCTGTGGTAGTTGTCGTTCAAAATTTAGAGAAAATTAAATAAATCCAATGCGGCAAATTAACACGCGAAAGGGGAATTAATGAAAATGTCTATACATTATACACACACATTTACATACATTTATACATTTACCCAGTAGTCAAAAAATACACACACATATTTACACATATGACATGTAATACTTAAGATTATTGTCTATATTTTCAAAGATTTCACCAAGGCAACAATGGTTTTAAGATGAACTTCAACTACTAGATCAAATATATATATATTTCTATAAAACTATGTGTATGTGTGAATGTAGATACATACATAAGTTTACTATTTTGTATAAACTGTAAATGGTAACCAGTAGTTGTGGCAAAATTGAGTGGTTACAGCAGCTGCTAGCAACTTAATTTGGAAATGTAAATTTATGTAAACATTTACAAAAACAACAAAAAAGAAAACATACGCCAACGAATATATAACATTTTATAAACAACAAAACGCTATATTTATTTAACTTAAATTATTTTTATTATTATTATTATTATTTTTATACACTATACCAAACTTCCTTAAAACAATTTTAACATTTGCCATAAACCAAAATTAAACAACCATTTAAATTTAACTCCTCTCCCGATGACAACTTTTGGGGTATTGGAAAATGTCAGTAAATTGTTTGGTTAAAAATTTGTGGAGATAATATAAAAATTATTGGCAGCTAATAAATTTTCAAAAAATCTACATATACGAACAAGTTTTATTTACATACACATATAAACATTAATATTAGGGGATTTATGTTTTCGATATATGAATTTTTAAAAAGTTAAAAAAAAAAATCAAATTAATTCTCTTTTCTTTTACTTTGATGTTGATATTTGATAAAAAAAAAAACTGGAACCATTAAAACGTTGTCATCCAATTTACAACATTTTGAATTTTCAGTGTTATATAATTTTTGGTGAAATTGTCTAATGTGAAAATATTACACACCGATACATAAACCGTTACTTGTTGTATGAAATATATTGAAAATAATTAAAAGAAAAATTACTAAAACGTTAGCTTGCATGTACGCATTATATATTAATAATATTACACCTACACCATTTGATTTTTCTAGTAGGACTGAGTGCATAACGAATGAAACACATATTGTATAATAAATATATATTTGTATCTGAGATATCGCACAAAATGTATTTTTTTAAAACTTTATATTAAACTGTAAATATATAACTTTTTGGAATTTTATAGAAGGTTTGAAAAAAGCCATTGTCAAACTCTTTGGAACACATTAGGTTTTTTTAATTGCATTCTGTTAGTAGAACTACCCTTTAGAATTTCAGAACATATAGATTAAAGTCGAAATATTAATTTAAAATTTTTAATTGTCTGTGAAGATGATTTTCTGAAGAATATAAACTTTTTAATGAATATTAAAATTAAGAAAATATACAATGTAGATCATTTTTATCCGAAATCTTTTAGTTTCTCCTATTCGATAAATAATTTTGGTTTTAGCCATCTTAGTAAACATTTTAGAAAACGTAATAAAAATTTTGGCTTAATTGGAATATTTTAATGCGAATAACTTGAAAACTTTTACAGATAATTAGCCCCATGCAAACATGTTTTTAATAGGTCTTATCTAGAGTTTTAAGAAGATTTGCATAATTTTCTATGTTAAATGTATCGTAGTTGGAAAAATCGATTCTATATTTATTTGGTACGCACTTCTTTTTATATAAAATTAAAATGTCTAATTGTGTGTCTATAAATTCTCTAAAACTATCATTATTACCAAATATTGCAAAAGTTTAGTGGTTAACAAATTACATGAGCTATTGTTGTTTTTGTTGCTATTATATAGTTAATATTGATTTTTAAATTTGTTAATGTCTATAAAACAATGCTGTTCTTTTTTTTCTATCTTTTCCTTTTTTCTATTCGCATCCATGAAAGAATTTTAATTAATTTTTCAGCAATAGGGAGTAGTTTTATAATTAATTTTATTAACATTTCTTTTTGATAGCATCAAAATGTGTATGTGTATTGAAAAAATATTCAATATGCCAATCAATGTATTTATAATGGATGGATGAGAAAAAAATAATTATATATAAAAATATTAATTACAATTTTCTAAAAGAAATATAAAGAAAATATTAAATAGTGGGAAAAATGAAATAAAAGGGAATAAACTAAATCTTATTCAAAAGGTAACAACAATCACATAAAGTTAATTAATATAAATATGTAAAATTAATAAGCAGTATTATTTTATAAAAGTTTCAAAGTTAAATCTTTTATTTAAAGTTATAAAATCAAGTTAATGATTTTGTATAATCGTTTATTCCTAGAATGGAATACTATGTACAGAATATATACTTAGAGAGGCTTATTAAATACATGTATATTAGGGTAGCCCGGTCTATAATGGAGATAAGATAAGGTATCGAAGTCCCCAGCAGAAATGAAAAATGATATCTTCGAAAGGACAAAAATAAAAATCAAATTTAAGTAAGATTTTATTTACCATTTAAATTTTTAATTTATTCATTCATTCACTTAATTGATTTAATTAATTTTTTAATTGGATCTTTTTTTTTCTGTTTTTAATTTTTAGAGTTTTAAGTAAATAATATAATTATTTTGGTGAGAATTACAAATTTAAACAAGTTTTTAATTGAATGAAATATTTACTAATATATTTGATATTTGCATTCAAATTTGTTTGAATTTTATTAGAATTTAGTTTCAAAATACGCGCATTTCTTATGTTTTTTTAATGATATATAATAAAACTTCTTTTAACAAACAACGGAATAAATTAACTTTAAGAGAAATACACACAAAAACTGTGTTTAAAAGTTTATTTGTTAACTATTTCTTCAACACAGAGAGTAATTTGTTATTGTAATTAAAAAAAAACCGCTCTCTGTGTGTTAATTAACAGGCACAATGCTGCAAGTAATACCCAAATATGCAATACAACTTACTTTATTTCGTTGTTTGTTAAAAAAACGTGTTATATATCATTGAAAAGTTTACAAAAATACATATATTTTGATGTCAAATTCATATAAATCCTTCTCATATAAAAACAATTAAAATATGAAAGAAGTTATGGTTTTAATAATTCTGATAAAATGCAAAACATCTTCAAAAATTGAAAAATGGTGTAACCGTTAGGGGACTATACTGAATTATTTTGGTCCTATTTTTTATAATACTTATATATAAAAAAAATCAAAATTCTGAACGTTTTTTGAAAAATTGCAAAATTTTGGACTTATTTGTGCCTAGTCCTTTCTAACGAAACCAGATTTGCATATCGTTCCTTTGGCAGAAATATGAAAAAAAATTGAAAAAACATTTCGATCTAATTCACAAAAGGATATTTGAAGTAAATGTTCATTTGAGATGGGAACATTAATACTTTTACTTTGGGGCACCCTAATGTAAATATATATATCTACATGTGTTTGCTGAGAACAATAAGTATTTCATTGCCAATAAATTAATTAAACTTTTAAGATAATCCTACAATGTTGGTACATTAAATATTTCTCTACCTTAACAAATCACATTTAAATCCCAGAATTTTCTTAGCGTTAAGTTAAACACAAAAGTTTCTTACAAATTTATAATACTCATACTTAAACGAAATCGTATCGTGAATTGTAAAAAAAAAAAATAATAAACTAAAAGACAAGAAACTTAATTTAAATAAAATATTTTTTATATAATTTTTTTTTTTAACACAAAATACAGAAAGATGAACATAAAACTACTGGTATTGTTAAGAAAATGTGATGATAAGAACAAGAGACATCTTTGAAAAACTTGTTACAATTTTCAACACAACTGTTACACAACAACACAATGCACTCTATTCTTGAGATGTTTTTCATACTATTTCATTGTCGATGTTAATGTTATTGTTGTTGTTATAAGACGCTGGTGTTTTCTCAGTTTTTTTTTTCCTAAAATTACAATATATTTTTACACTATTTATAAGCTGTAGCACAGTGGTGCCAAGAGCATACTTCTTAGTAATTAATCTGTTTCTCCTAAACTACTGACCGGATCGAATTGAAATGTAAAAGAGTTGTAGAGAAAGACCGAAGCTTTCAGAAAAAAATATTTTATAGTTACAGCAACAAGATGTTAATGTTGACTATATCAAAACTACTTCAAAATATCGTAACTTCTAAAAATTAAGTGCGATTCAAATTATTTTATATTTTTAAAGAGTAATTTTAAATTTATTCCGAAATTAGATATTCATTCCCGAAAAATGAAATAAACCCGAGACAAAAAATTAAAATTCCAAATTCAACTTTAAATATCTTGTTAACTGTATGTGATAACTCAGACGAGTAAACTTATTTTTTTCTTATCTAGTCAAGCACTTAACAGAGGTATAAAAATCTTTAAAGTCAAAATTAACTGGTAGATGTTGCAATTTTTGAAACTTTTACACACTCGAGATAGCCAAATTGGACGCCTTGTAGCTTATGTCGTGTTATTACACTGTAACTACAAGATTATTTTTCTATAAACTAAGGTTCCTCTCTACAACTCTTCTACACGTTTCAATTCGTTACAATTAGTAGTTTAAGAAATAAAGATTTTTTTTATCAAAAATTTTGAATTTCATCCCACCGTGTTAGTTTTTGTTGTAACATTTCATACCAAACTCATACATTTACAGATAATTTTGATGAAAAAATCATTTTAGTTATAACAAAAAGTTGAAATAAACGGCTGGATAGAAGGCAAAATAGAAAAAAAAAGAGTCTTAAAACCATTTTTACAAATGCCAAACTTGTTATTACATATACATACTTAATAACATACAGTTATAAGAATTTATAAGTATATGTGTCTGTATTTATATGTATTTTGTACATTTACTCAGTTATATATTTTCTTCATTCATTTATACATTTCTATATACACAAAACTATGTATATATTTAAGTAGAGATTAAGATATTCAAACTGTTTCACGAGACGACATGAAACTACTTTCAACAAACTACAAGAATGTCATGTCAAAACTTTGACGACACAAAAAGTGTTCCAAAAAAAAACACAAAAACTAACGAAGTCTTACTTGTAAAATGAAGAAATATGTATATACGACATTTACACTCTAAAAAATCTTCAATTGCAGCACGTTTTGTTAAATGTTATGTAAAAGAATTGAATCTTGATGAACATCAGAAAGGGAAGGAATTCTAAGTGTCATATATCTATGGAATAACAATTTTATCCCCTAAATTTTAAAATTTATATCTTTAAATCTCGCAAATAAAATGTAAGATATTTAACTCTTAAAGTTTTAATAATGGTAAAACAAAAATAATATAATTAATTTGGAATATTAGGCTCAATCTATCGAATAATGTCACAAGATTTTTGGTATAAAAAAATCATTAAAATCGATCTATAAATTGTACGAGCTATAAGGAAAAACGAAACTGGTTTATAAGATATATATTTTTTTTAATCCACTTAAATAAATTTTTGTGAATATTATAAACTGCGTTCCTTTCGAAAATTTAAAATCATTTCGAGAGAAAATTTCACAACCTAGAGAAAAAGTCGGTACATAATTTTATCACGGATGGTTTTTAGTTTTATCTATGTAAATATTTTAGACCTGAGAATGAGTGAAAAAGTAACATTTTCAAATGGATATTTTCTTAAAATTTTTATATTGCAGAGATTCTTAGCTTCCATTTAATACCCACATTAGCTTAATATAGTATGTATACATATTTTTAATTTTAGTTTTTCAAAAATCATATCCTTAGAAACTTGAAAACTGAAAATAGTAAACTAATTGAAAGAAAAAGGCGAAAATCAACAAAAAAATCAACGTAATTATTCCAACATTCGATTTTATGAAAAAGTTACTTTTAATTATTATTATTATTTTTATTTTTTTGTAATAGATATCTTTCCCCCTTAAGAAAACGACATTCAAATATATCCACTCATATCTCCACAAACGACACCTAAAATAGAAACCAAGAATAAAAATCTACACAAATGAACCATGTACACCATATTTTAGTAAAACATATTAAACAGCATTTTATAGGAAACAACAAGAAAGGAACAAAAATTTAAAATAAAATGTTTGAGACTTGAACAAGAATCCAAAAAGAAATCAAATACAAAGTCTGCTTTACAACAACATGTAAATATATTTAAATAAATGAATAAACTTGTATACAAGTATGTGCGTATGCATGCATGTATATGTGTGTATAAAAGTTTATACAAATCAAAAATTATGGGCAGAAAAGTTTGTCGCATACATGTTGTAATCCTGGCAGCAGAAATAACGAATTTACACAAAAAGACAATGACAATTGTGGTTAAAATCAAGCTTAAGTTTACAAACACACTCATATGGAAAATTAGAAAAAAAAAAACTCTACCATATAAAAAGAGAACATGGCTGCTGTTATTCCATCTGCTGATTATATATGTACATGCCAAAAGCAACAACAATACTTACTATTATTTTCTCTATACGATTTTTTAGGCTCAACTCAGCTAAGATCTGTTCTTTTTTTTTATTCCATTCCATTCTATTCAATTCTATTTATTATGAAAGAATCATAGTAAAAGGCAAAAAACATAAATTATAAATGGCTTTAGTATTATTATACAAGACACACACACACATAGCCGTATATATACATATGTATGTGTATATAGGGATAGTTACAACGCTTTACATATTCACAAACAGCATGTCACCTAAACAATGAAATTTTCTCACACATATACATATACATATACGGAGTTTTACATAATACAGACAAATTCGTAAATAATATTGGCCGTACAAATTCATTCCTACTTGTACATTTACAGTGACAGATAAAACTGTTTAAGGTACAATGAAATTTTGTAAGAGAATTTATACAGAATTTTTTACTTTCTTGGTAGATATAACATATATGTTCGTCAGTCTGTCTCCATATGTGAGATATTCTTCCAAATATACTATATTTATTTTTGGAAAACTTCCAAAAATTGATTTCTAATGAATTTAATTAAAATCATTATTAATATATCACATAACAAATAATAGGTAAAATACTATGCTAATAGAATGATTCCATATCAAACAATTTGATTCAAAGCTTTGACTTTATTGACCACATCAAAACCAATTGTACACATAATTTAAAGATATTGTGAATTAATTTTAAGAAAATCGGACAAGTTGTTTTCGAGATATGATGACATAAGTGGAGAAATATCTCAAAATACAGAAATTTTGTGAAAATGAGCGAATTCACAGAATTGCAAATAAAATTCGAAAAAAAATCGATAGATTTTTATGATCGATATTTCATTTTCTTGCTATTACGTGTGGCTTAGGGATAAAGTAATAAAACTAAATAATTTTTGCCTTTTTCGATTTTTCATGAATTTTTGCTCTTTTCATGTAAAAAATATATTTTTTACTTAATTTTTTTTAATAATATCGTACTAGTAACTACTAATAATAATTTTATTTTATTTTAATAATATCGGACTAATAATATTTTATGAGTTATTATAAATTACGTGGAGAAATGTCTAAAAAAACTACAGAGAATTTAAATTTTCGACCATATTTTTTCTACTGGAACCAAAATACATCATAATTGTAAAATGGTTTTTCAAACCTTTAAAATTTTGTTTTTTTTTTTTTTTTTTTATTCTGTTCGATTTTTNNATTTTTTTTTTTTTTTTTTTTTTTTTTTTTTTTTGATTCTGTTCGATTTTTGTGTAACTGGATTTTATTTTTGTCCATAACTTCTAAACTAAACAAGACTCCTTCTAACTAAAATTTTATATCTGTATGGGGAAAAGTTATGCCAACAATATATAATTATTTAAGAGTTTTAAAAATATCGTTTTCGTATGTCCAACTTTGACCTTTGAACTTTTGATATACAAAACTGTGAATATGTCTTTCTGAACAACAACTATACATCTACCATGCTTAGCTAAGAAGTTATTAGAAGTTAAGTATTTATTTGAAAAGTTTTTACAATTTTTTCCGTTTTTTTAACCACCTTATTTCAGGACTGAAAAGAGGTGGACCTGATGTCACCTTGTGATAAAACGTGATAAGGTACAGGTTGTCAAATTTATCTATCTCGAGTTTCTACTTTGATATGCTAACATTAAATTTAGGATTCAAATTGAACACTTATGCTCCCTACAGTTTATAAATGGATATTAAAAAGGTTGCTCAAGCAGTCAAATATTTAAACCAAACTTTTATTTTTTTTTTTACCCATTTCGAATTCTTTTTCTTACTCCCATACATTTCTTTTATTCTTTTGCTTTTGGTTTCAGCTAGCAAAAAGTTACGCTTTAGCCGGGTAACAAAAACTAAAGAAACAATAAAACAAAATAAAAAAGAGAGAAAACTTTTAGAACCAACAGATGTTGTAGCATTTGATATCAATGAAAGTGGTAAAGAATTTTGACGTTTTTCCTTTTATTTTTTCTATCCTTTACACTTGTTCTTGTACTTTTAGTTGGTTCAATTTAACCACACATACTCATGCAACGCAGACTTATATTGAGACAGTCATAACAGCTGTTTAAGTCTATGTAGTATATATATATATATATATATATATATATATATATATATATATATATATATAT
>MINK01172174.1:19923-35055 GCA_001735545.1 Phormia regina
TATATATATATATATATATGTTTATGTGTATGTGTCTGTTGGTTCGCATTAAAGGATCAGGAAAATTTGTATAGATTTTCTTATACATGCAAATTTTCATGCATGTGTATACTGGGGAACACAATAACAATAAAAACAACAATTAAAACTTACGATAATGGTGATAATGATAATAAAAATTAAAAATAATCGATTTTGAATTTTAAACTGAAAAAAAACTAAAATTGTGCTAAAAACTTACGTGAATGAAATAAAATTTTTAATCGAAATTTAATTATACGAAGACTTTTTTGAAAATATTTATTTTATAGATTTTTGATAAATTTTCTTTCTATAGAATATTTTCGATTAATTGTAATTAAATTTCGTAAAATTTTATTGTTATAGACAATTTTTGATAAATTTCTTTTTCATATGAGATTTTCAATAAATTTTTGGTAAATTTTCTTTTCATAGTTAATTTTTGATAAATATCCTTTTTATACAATATTTTCGATTATTTTAATTTTTAATGAAATTTTCGATAAAAACTCCTTTAAGTTTTTCTTTTTAAATTTTTTATTTCTCAATTATTCTTAAATATTATTCGATTGAAATATAAACCAATTGATATTGCAAACATTATTTTACCACAATTGGTCTATTAGTTATTTTAACAAACTTATTTATTCATTCATTCATTGATTCATTCATTCGTTCATTCACATGCATTATAAATATTCCCCAGAGCTGACTTTTGTTATGTCTGCCTTTTTGCCAACATGCTTACGTATTACATGCACCAGTTTACACACAAATATATGTATGTTTTGTTGTCCTAACTTCCTCTTTTGTCTTAGATCCTGTTGCTAGGCTGGCTGTCTGTCTGTTTGTCTTACTTGCCACATTTCTTCTTATGTTTAATGAGTTATGTCAAACTAAAAAAAAAAAACAACAACAATGTTTATTACTTCATTCATTCCTTAAGTTTTTACGGTTGAACATTTTTCCTATAGCTCATATTTTACGTATGTATGTGTGTGTATACATATTTATGTATTAAGCGAAATAGCAGCAACTGAAAGTAGTTGTTGCATATAGCATACTCGGTAGTAGTTGTAGTTCTTTTTAGATCATGGTCTTGGAAATAGAAATAGCAATAGCAACAGAAGAAAAAACAAAAGCGAAACCATTATTATTATTTTGTGTCATGTCATTATTATTTGCTTTTTTCCACAATCTTTCCCTTCCCTGGATATAAGTACATACGTACATACGAAGATATAGACAACATTTCAACATTGTAATATCATTGTGGTAACAATTGTGTACAATAACATCAACAACAATAAGAACAAAAAAGAAAAAAAATCTTCGTTTATTATTTTGTGGCAAGTCATTTAAGAAGATTTAGTTGTTCTCTCAACACTAACACACAGCCTTACTCACTCTCCTTTTCTCTTTCTCACTCACTCAATGACTCCTTCTCAATGTAAGCAAAACGTTAAGAATTCACAATTCAAGTCGATGGTATGGCATAAGTTTTTACAGCTTTTAAGCTTCATATTTTTTGTAGTTTATTATCTTTTTTTTTTTTTTTTTGTGCGTCATGAGTATTTTGTATCCTATTCTCAAAATTCAATATTTATTTAAGGTGTTTATTTTACACAAGAAACAAAGAAAAAAACAACTATGAAATGAAACTAAGCAAATTGTAAAAGGAAACTAAAGAAATAATCCTTAAGAAGAAACGTTTTGGCTATTATAGCAAATAGTACTCGTACTAAATGAATTGTATGTAGTTTTAAGGCTGTTTGTTTTTTAAGTTTAATTTAATCTTCATGACTAAGTAACTAAGGAATTTCATTTATTTTTCTCATATATTTTCATTATATTCTCCTATGATTGTGTGTGTGTTTAAGTTCTTTTATTTTTTTATTGGTTTCATTTATATATTTTTGTTAAATAAATTTGTCATGTTCTTAATTATTGGCAATAAATTGAAAATAAAATATATATTTACTTTACAACAATCAACAAATAATTTAATTCACACATATATATGTATGTACATACACACACATCCCAACACCCAAACTTATATAGACAAAATCTACAATATTAAAGTGGTTACATATGGGGATTTGGTAAACAATTTTCTAAACGATTTTCAAATAATTTTATTTTCTTTTTACATTACATTACATTACATTACGTTAAGCTTTTTGCAATTTTCTTGGAAATATATACAAGGTACATCCTTTTAAGTAAGGGAAAATTTCAAAATGTAATGGTTGAATTTTTAATCAATTAAATAAACAAATTAAGTAGAAATAAAACAACATTATAAGAATACTGGTATAAAGTTAAAAAGTATTAAAAAATACCTTGAATTTTGAATTAAGCATAAAGGAAGCTACTTTAAAATTATTATATCGTTATAATTTGTATAATTATTAAGCCATCCTGTAGTACTTAAGAGTTTTAATTTTATGTAAAATCATTAAGGAAAGATTGTACAGAAAGTGATTGGAATTTAGTGAAGCCAAAGGCACAGTGAATTTTTTGTTAATATACTAAATCTCCTAAGCTATTTGACGGATCGAATTGAAATGTATCAACGAGTTGTAGAGAAAATATTTTTTTTGTTTAACAAATACTGTTTAATATGCTGAATAATTTTTTCAAATATCTAATTCGTTTAAAGGTCAAAAGTCATCACTGCAATATTAATATGATCTTGGCTACTTTTTACAGAAATGTAATATTATTCCCACACAACTCGCTGTTTGCTAATTTATTTTGTTTTTGATTAATATTTAACCTTTTTTACTTGAATTATAATATTCCTTAAACTTTACTTAATATTACTACATAAAATTACTTGTTATGTATAAACTAACTTATAAGATTAATTATTTTTATTCTAATAACTAAATAAATAAATGCACATATGTTTATCTGTATCTAAAGAAAAAAAAAATATTTTATATTGTATATAAATTGTTATATTAACTACAAACAAAATCTACACTATTTTATAACATAATTATAATAGTTTTTGTACTCACACACATACATATAAATATACACACTCTAGACAAGTGTATAGATTTCATCTTATAACAAGTCAAGTAAATGTTTCATTATGATGTCTTGGGTTGTTAATTTTTCAGTTTCTTTCACTTTATTTTTTATTTTGTGTTTTCATTAGTCACCTACAAGAAAATTTAACGAATACTATAATATTAAGGATGTTTGCTATACGCATAAAAAAAAACTTTTGAAGAGAAAAAATTATAAAAGTTTTTTACAAATTAACTATATTTTCTAAAGAAAAAGAAATAATATCGAAAAATTTCTTAATTTTTCTGGATCCTTATAGATAGGGGAGTCGATATAAAGATGTCCGTCTGTCATTCTGTCTGTTGAAATCCCAAAAGCCCTTAGAAAATCGCTAATAAAAATGAGCAAAATCGGTTAATAAATAACTGAGATATCGGCAAAAAACGAAGATTTACCCAAAAAATCGTATTTGTTGTCGGTTTTTCTCGACTCCTATACAAGCTAGCGACTTCGTTTTGCACGAAAAATTTAAAATTTTATTTCAAGTTTTTTTCCGAAAAAAAATGTTTCAATATATCGCAGATATCGGCCAAAATGCATTTTCATTCAAAATCTTATTTCAATTTTTTTTTTCGAAAAAATTGGCTCAATATATCGCAGATATCGGCAAAAACGCATTTTCAGACTTTTCCTATATAAGCTTCAGGTTTCACTGTTGAACAAGTTGGTCATAAATATTTTAATAAAATTTCGGTTTTTTTAACCAGCGAAATTCGCATATAATAGCTATGGACCAAAAACTAAAAAAATTTAGTAACAAAATACACAAAAAACAAAAACATATAGTAAGCATCGTTGTTGTTGTTTTTTGTATAGGCAAGTAGTTTAGTTGGCAATAGCAGTGTTGATCTTGTTGTTGTTTGTATATGCGGTCTGTTTGTATATATGTACATACATTAAAGAAATGCTTGCTATGATTGTTTATTATTGTTGTTGGTTATATATAACTGATAGTATTGGTGAAGGTTATCAATTTCAATTTATTATTATTATTTTTTTTTTTTACTTTTCCTCTCCGAATTTAATATTATTTGGTATAATCATTATTCCTGTCCAAACCAAGAATATTTTTGAAAGATATTTGTATTTCTAAAAACACAATTTTACCCATTTTTCATACATAAAAAAAACGTGAACTATAGCGGTAATCAAACTTAAACTCGGCATTTGCGTTACCAGCATCAATCTTAATGTTTTGCCGAATTTTATTACTATATCGCGAGATATGGACCATTTTGATGTTAAGAAAAAAATCATGTTGTACGTTATATTAAAGTTAATTTTGATACTTTTAATATGACATCTCAATAAATCTTATATAGAATAAATACTTCAAAAGATATTTGGAATTTTTTGTATGCAACTTTGTACATATTTTGAGCTATTTTTCACATTTCGCGAACCACTTGATGGAATTAACTGAAATGTCGAATTAGTTTTAGTTTTGACAAGGATAATAATTGTACTAAATATTATCAATCGGAGGAATAGAGAAAATCTGCTGGTTGGTTTTAAATGGAATGACTCTATAAAAGAAAAATTCTTCCAAAATTTTCTATAAAAGGAGAATTTATCGAAAATTTTCCTTAAAAAGAAATGTTTTCGAAAAATTTCTTTAAAAAAAGAAATGTTATCGGTAATTTAAAAGATAAAATTTAACTATTTATTTGATAAAAAATTTACCAAACATTTTTTAAGTAAAAATTTATTAAACATTTTCATTAAATAAAAATTTATCAAACATTTTTGTTAAAAAAGTGCAAAATTTTATTTAAAATTTTCTAATGAAATAAAAAATTATCCAGATATATTCAAATATATTGAACATTATCTTTAAACAATAAGATGATCGAACATTTTCCTTAAATAATAATTTCTTATTAATTATCTATAATTTGCAGAAAAATCGAAATGCTATCCAAATTTATTCGTTGTAGATCATATTAAAATTTTATTAAGTAGTTTCCATTTAAAAAAAAATCTCTTTTCTAGCTTTTTGTTTAACATTCTATAGAGTTTTGTTAGTGCGGCAACTAAGACATTCATTTATTCATTCATTCATCCGCTTGTTCATTCATTCTCATACTTTCGTTCGTTCACTCATTCATTCACTTTATGCAACTCTTGTTGATGAATTTTCTACATCACGTACAACGAGATGTAGTAGCGAACAAAATATAAAATAAAGCAACTGAAACGTGTTGCCACTGCAGTTACAACAAAAAGAAGAAATAAAAACTAAAAACGAAATGAGAGAAAAAAGAAAATAAGAGTTTTATTTAAAGGAAAGGGCAAATAAAAGTGTAATTTTGTAGCTGGAAGGTAGACAAACAAATTTATATGTGGGGGAGAAGGATTTAACAAAGTGACATTGTATGTGTATGTGAGTAAAATGAGTATTTTGGTATAAAAGTAAGTGTAGCTCCAAAATGTATGCAATGAAACTTATGAATACGTTATTCACTCCGTATGTAGTTAGTTACACACACACACTTTTATACATGTAAAATTATAAACTGCTATAATTTTGTAACTGTAAGTGTGAGTATTTGTTTCCTTTTTCTCTTAGTATGTACAACGTATATAAGTATGAGTAACTATGAATATTTCGTACAAACGACAAGACAAAATGTCATTTATCATTTTTGGGATCATGAGTGTTTTATTGCAATTAATCATTACACACACCGTTGAAACTCAATCTTACAAACACATACATACACATATTCATATACTTTGACTCCTTACTTACACTTACACAGAAGCACACACGTAATAAATATTTCCTTATACAAATTTTTATATAAGAATAAGATTGTAGTAAAGGGAAAAAACTATCTATGTAAGCAAATATATATATATATTTGTACACTTATATATGTGTGTATGTATTAGTTATAGTACAGGTAGCATTTATAGCTTTAAGGTATTTTCCTATAAAAAGAGATGAATGTTTGTAGATTGTTGAATAAATGTTGTACTAAAGAAATCTATAACAAAGATTGTAGATTGTTTTAGGGGTAAATTGCCTTGATAACTCATCAAGGTGTCAGTTATATAAATTTGTTAATGTATCTGTGTGTGTATGTGTTTGTATATTTTTAGTGTCTTCATTGGTATAATGTTCAAGCAATGTCAGCAAAACTATTTATAGCTTTGGCGTGTTCTCGTCAACCATAATATTGTAGTTATAAAATGAAACAAGTTGAATATAGTGATTTATTTTTGTTGAATACGGCACTCTGTGTCTTTTGATGCACTATGGGCTTATTGCAAAATATTTGTATAATTTTTTTAAGCAGAAATGTTTCATACCAAGAAAAACTAAATTTAAAAATATTGTAAGAAAAAAGTGTCAATTGTCTTCGAAAATTTTAATTGTCCAAAGAAAGAAAATTTAATGATTTTTTTTTATAAAACAAAACTTGAACATAAATTTAGTATTTAAAAATAAATATTTTGCCAATTCCACGATAATACACCCAAGAATATTTTCTATGCCCTCAGATTTTGCTAATATTTTGCAAACGCATACCCTGTGAAGCCATTTAATTAAATCTATTTTTGTTTTTCTGGATTTCAAAATATTCGCGAATTTATTCACTATTTTTATGTTCCGAAAAGTTAACAAAATCCCAAAACTTCAATATCTCTAAAAGGTTTTAACGGATTTTAATGATTTAAATTGCATGTATAAGAGGAATATGTCCACTATAAATGTAGTTATTTAAAAATATTATATTGATTGGAGGAGAATCGACAAAAAATTTTCAAAAATGATTTTCGCAGACAGAAGGATGGTTGAACATTCGCGAAAGTGAATTTGGTATAAGTAAATAGTTACTCCTTCAACAGTATACAGCAGCATAAATGTATAAAAATTCAATCACCTATAGTGATTTTAGATAATAAAAAACCAGTAGTGCAGAATATAAAGCTTTTAGTTGTTTTGTTTTTCAACCCATTGTGCTAATAGTGATAAGTGATCACTATGTACTTTTGGTACATGTGTGTTTATATACAATATACAATATATTTTTTGTTGTTGTTTTTATTTGAGTATCATCTATAAATGTAGAGAAATTGCCAACTCATAAACTTCAAGTTTATCACAATTAAATGATTTTAAGCATCTGCACGTGATACAAGTTTATCTTAATCGTCGACTTGTAATACTAACACACACAAACATTATTCCCCAGTAACTCTTAGAATTAATAAACAAATTTTTAATAAACATGATAAATAAATAATGAATCCTCTTCAAATTATAAACCATATATATTACTTGTTTACAGTAAAATAGCCAATATACTTGTATGTACATGTAAACCGGAAAAAATTAAAGTAAAAGTAGAAAGATCTCACACACAATTCATATTCGTAGCAGAACTGTAGGTCATTTTTGCACCAACTAAATGAACCATTCATTTATCTGCGTATGTATGTGTATAAAAATTTTGTGGTCTTCTCTTACTGCTGCGCGTTTTGTTCAGATTAATTTTACTTTTTTCTCTCTTTTTTTTATTTTTGTTTAATAGTCCTTGCTAAGATTTCTTTATCTTTCACTTTACTGCCTTTGCTTTCCCGTGATAATTTTACTAAATGTTTCTTTCAATTTTTTTTTTGTTGTAGTTTTTTGCTACTATAAAACTCCTTGTAGTTGTAGTAAATAAATCTTGATTATTTTTCATTAAACTTACATACACTTGTAGTATGAATGAATGTATGTATGTATGTGTGTAAGTATTATTGTATAAAAACAACAAATTGATGTTTATTTCCTGACATACGTTTATTAGTAATAAAAACAACTTTCTTTATTCGTTGTTTTAATTTCTATAGCAACATGTTTAAATGTTGTTTTTATAATGAAATATGTATATATCTTTAAGTGAATATATATGTGTGTGTGTTTCAACACAGGTGTATTTGGATAAATAAATACACATACACATGTATTAATACATGCAGTTAATTGAGTAATTTAAAGCTGTTATATGTGATGTATCACTATATCATGATTACAATAATAGTTAAAACGAAAAATAAAAACTTGCAATTGATAGTTTAAATAAGAACATTTTATGTTTATTCAATTGATAAATAAAAATATTTAAGTAATAAAAAATAAATTTAATAAAATAGTTTTTATTTTATAAATTAGACTTTTTTACTTGCAGAATATTATTATTATCATTAACTTTTATCAAGAAATTCTTATAAATATATCTTAAATTGGCTCTAAAAATAAATTCTATTTAATATTCCCTCAAATATTTAGACCACAATTATAAAACGAAGAAAACTTCAAAAAGCCAATTCATTAGACATTCATGTAAATGAAAAAAAAATCCAATTCATCTAAATAAATTCTTAACAAAAGTTCAAAAATTCTTAACGAAAGATTTTAATTGTTTTTATTCTCTCAACTGGACCTTTGTAATGCTAATTCATCCCACAACAAAAACACAAACAAACAATGAATGCACTGAATGAATGCAAATAAAAAAACAAATTATTCACTTCAGGAAAGAAAACGCAATATAAAATACAAATCTCTTGATTCTCTCTACTAAAAAATATAATAGCTACAACCAAACAAATCAACTAATTGAAATAATAGGGTGGTTGGGGCGAAGATAACAAAGAAATGAATGTCTCAAGATTATTATTCACAATTATGCAATTTCCCTTTATACAAACATTCTCGTCCTTTTTACACGGAAGAAATAAAAAGACAAAAACAAACAAAAAAAATACTTGAATTCAATAAAATTAGCAGCCAACCACAAATTAAATGTTAAAAAAAAAATGTTTATAGAAAAATATTTGAGACTCGAAAGCAATAAAAATCTTTAGTAATAGAAATTTTTATGCAGAACAAAAATGGATTAGAACGCAAAACTACATATAACAAGAGTACATGAAGAACTGAATAATATTATTTTAAATTTATAAAAGAATATTTAACAAAAAAGCAAATTTTATAGCAAATATGAAACAACTTAACTTCCATAATAAACAACTTTAAAAAATTTTCTATGAAAAAATTATAGAAAAATAACCAACATATTCGCTATATACAACATTTCTCTGTATAGAAAATTTTCGACAATTTTTCTCAGTGTAGAAAATTTTATTGATATAGATAGATTTCGATGACCTTTCGATAAACTTTTTCTGTTTTTAAAAATTTTTCTCAGTGTAGAAAATTTTATTGATATAGATAAATTTCGATAAATTTCTATAACAGAAAAAAATTTCCTATTAAAAGATTAAAAATTTATCGTTAATTTTCTATAAAAAATAAAAAACATATTTGTCGCCAAAAAAAGAAAATTTCTTTATAATTTCCTTTATAATGAAATAAAAAAATCATCTGGCAACACTTGCATTATTCTTGACAATTTAACGAGTATGTCGACAAATTATTTAAAAAAAGGATACAGTAGAAAAAGAATCTAGTGGTTTGCAGTCTATCAAATCAATTAAAATTTTAAATTTTACATAAAATACGAGCACGACATCATCACACATAATATAAAACAAATCTAAAGCAGACTTTTTAAAATCTTATAGGTACAGACAAACGTTTGTAATACAAAAAATACACAACTATATGATATTAACACTCACCCAAAGCCATTACTCACTTACAAGCACTCCAAGTCAGCCAGAACAAATCACACCAGGCATAAAGTACAGAGTGAGATAGAGAGTATGCTATAGTCGTAGAAATTAAAAATAGTCGTATTTGAAAGCAGCTAAAGCAACAAAATACTTAGAATCTTTAGAATCATTAAATTTCGAAATTTCATTTATTTTTCTTTTTGCTTCGAAAAAATTCAATGGTTTTACAAATTACTTTTTTTCGCTTCTAAAAAGAACAACAATGTAAGAGAGAAGATAGAGAGAGATGGCGATAGGTAAAGTATATATGGATTCACTGCAGACAATATATTCGTGAATAAATTCTAATATAGTCAAGGATGCTTTTGTTCGCTTTTAAAATGACAACAATAAGGAGTCCGACAATAAGTATAGTAGAGAGTATGTATGTATGTAATAAGTTATGTGAAATTGAATAGAATATCGTAGCAAGTCCATACATTTTTAAAAGCAACTGCAAAAAAAACAATTTAGCCAAGGTATTAACGTAAACAGGAAATAACAAAAAGCCTGTTACTAAACACAAACCTACAAACTCTTTTGGTATTCTATTACTAACAACCAGCTATAAAAACTAAAGAATGAATTCATGTGTTTCTTTTTTTTTTTTGGAGCAATTATGTAGAGTACGTCCCGAGTATTAGCACCATTTACACAAATCACCGTGGCGCACTTAAACTTTCAACTCTTACTTAATAATTTATCAATAATGTTGTTTCTCTAGTAGTCGTCACTCGTTTCAGTTGTTGCCACGTTTTTTTTTTTTTTTTTGCATTAACTTAGTTCTTGAATTTTGTTGCCATCATTCCCTCTTTGTATGGCTGCTCATATCTTTGCTAACATTGTGACAAAATTTAAAATGAAAGGTGACTAAAGTCAAGCACCCTGCTTAACTCTACATACGAGTGAAGAGAGTTCTTTGCACATTTCTATGCCTTGGTTCTTCTTTATTTGTTCGTTTTTTTATGTTGTATTTTTTTTAATGCTGGTAAATAGCAAAATAACGTTAAAATAACGTTGCAAACGCGATAACCAATTGATATTATACCACAATGGCCACAATTAGGGTTTAGCAGTAGAAGATAAACAAGCAGCAAATAGTCAGTTTTCTTTTATTTCATGTTGCAATCAAAATAAGAATCGCATAATAATAAACTAAAAGCACTAGTTAACGAATAGGAGAGCACGTTTAAGAAGACCGAAGATATTAACACAAATACATAGTCTATTAAACGTTTCATTAACGATAAATTTTTCTAATATTTTTTTTTTTTTTACTAAAAATAAAAAATTATTTCAATAATTTTTCTTATTATATCAATTAAAAAATTAATTAATATATAAATCATAATTTGAACAAACGAAATTTTTCCTGTACATATTTGTTTTTAAACATTTAAGGAAAATGAAATATTTGGGCAAATTTTTTTCTTATTAAAATATGCTACTAAAATATATTATTAACTTATGACAAGATTTTTTCATGAAAAATTCCGCAAAATGTTCAGTCCAATAATCCCGGGATTTTCCGAGATTTCTTTTATTACAAATTTCAATAATATTTGATGAAATATTTAATTATATTAGTTTTTGAGTTCTTTATGCATTATCGTATTCTAGAGTGAAAATAAAATATTTAGATTTTTGCTCAGTTATTTATAAACAAAAATTATATTATTAAGAAATAATATTCAGCTTTTGAAAAGCATTTTTATTAAACAATTCGTTATTGTTAATGTTTGGAATCCTCAAATAACAATTTTCATTCACTAATAAGATTATGTAATTTAAAGGACCCAAGAACATGATAAAAATTAATCTTTGAATTTAAGTTAGGGACGACAAGTTCATAGCACAGTTGTGCTACCTAAGCTGACATATATACTTACGCTCTTTTATTCAATTGTTGTTGAGAGTGCAAAGAGTACAAAAAGCATTGGATAAAAATTATGCAAATTATGTGTAGGATAATCAATTTCTTTAATAATAATGTTTCAAGATACATTTTGAGAAATAATTATAAATTTATTTAATTTTTTTTAATAAATTTAAGTGTAAAGCTATGTATACATTTATCCAATATTTTACTTAGTTTTGCAAAAGAATTGTTTGACATTGCAAATATGTTGTAAGAGAAAACAACATCAAACTATTTTCGGCAAAGCGTTAGCTATGATTAATGATAAATTAAAAATATTTTCACAATAAAATGGAAAAGTTATAAAATGTTTTATATAGTGGTAACGTCATTTTGGTCAAATATTTGACTTAAGAAAAGCAAATGTGCATAAAAAATAAGATTTTGTAACATTAAAGTAGCATGTACTACTTATGTATTTAAAATATTAAACCCACCTTATCTTTAAGTGTATTTTTTTCGCTCTCTTAAACACAAGATACATTTTTTGTATGAGAAAAAACATTTTTCATAGAAATCGGTTATATACCGGAAAAAGAATGGCTTCCGAAATAATTGTAAAATTCCTTGACAAGCTTACTTCCGTAAAAAAAATATTTTAACCCTATGGCGATGTTTATTAAACTACCGGATATTTTTAATAAAAGTATTTCAAAAACATCTAGATTTCTTTATCGTTTTATGATTCATTACCTTATTTTAAAATTTCTACACTTTATTTAACTGAATAATAAAATTTATATTTATAAAATTGTTATTATTTGTTTTGCCGAAAAAAAGTCTAAGAAACAAAATCCCTACGTATGACATATTTTCTAATTTATTTCAGAAAAAATAATAACGAGATCTAATATATTATACCCCTCCCTACTTTAAGAAAAATAATGATATTTTGCGCCTTAAAGTATGCTTTCATATTTTCACATTTATACTAAACCAATTTTTTTACAGCATTAGCAATGAAATCGGAAATTTTAAAAATACATATTTCCTTTAATTAATGCTGAAAGTTTTGATTACTTTAAATGTGAAAACATAATATTTTCATTTTAATTATAAGAGTGAATCAAACAAAGTCCACCAAAGTCACTGTTGTTTACTATATATAGCAGCTTCTCTACTCATTACTTAACAAGCATAGTTATTATGGGAATTTAAAAAAAAAAAAAAGTATTTAAATAAATAATCTGAGTAACATGAAAAAAATATATATTTATATTGTTGATTATTTTGTCATGGCTTTGTTAAACCTAAAACCATTAATGTAATTAAAAACGCAATAGGCTTATGTCTATTGTCTGGAAGTTTATATGATATCTTATTATGTATATTAATTTCTTTTTTTTTTCTCTCTATCTCTCTATTTTTTTGTAATTATTGCCTTATTTCTCTGTCCGTCCATTCGTCTGTTTGTTATTATTATTATTTTTTTTTCAATTGCTATAGAAAAAATATAAAATCCTTTTACAACTTCTTAAGTAACTATCTATCACTAACATTATTCAACACAGCTCACAGCACCACTCAATTGCAGAACAATGGTGATGGCGGTAGCAGCACTGAGATAATCCTTTAGTTAACAGCCAAAAAAATAAAATAAGAGAAAAAATTTAAGGTTTAAAATGTTAATAGAGATGATAAAAGAGGGATTTTAGAAAGAAATATTAAAAAAGAATTAAATATTTTTATACAAAAAATAATTTATAAAATATTTAATATATTTCCCATAGAAGAAAAAAATAAAAATGTTACAACTGAAGATATAAACTGAATTTAAAAATTTTTTCAAAATTTTTGTACCCAAAATAGCTTAAAAAGTATAAAACAATACAAATTTCATGTTGCAGCCAAAAACAATTATGGCCAATAATCAACACCATATTGCATCAGATTTGAGCAGAGGGGCAAAAAACCAACTAAAGAGTAAAGTGAAGAAAACACTTTGATGAAGTAATTAAAACTTAACAACACCACATGCCGTCAGTACAATAAAAATAGCTTAAGTATTTTTTTATTTATAATTTTATTGTTGTTGTTATTGCTGTTTGTTTCTTTTTCTCTTTTAAATATAAGTATGTATGTATGTATGCATGTATATTGTAATATGGTAAGCGAACGTATTAATGTTGTAATTCTGTCTATGTATCTGAGTGTTTATCTAACTATCTGTCTATTACCTTCTATACCTGCACTTAAAATGTAATTCAATTTTCAAATGAACAAAAAAAAAAAAAGATACTCAATTGCAAAAAGGTAGGAAAAAAAACTGCATCAACTAACATCTTCTACAACAGAACTTCTTCTTCTTTACCTCCACTACTTATACTATTTAATATTATTAAAGAAAAAGTTTAAGTTCTTATTTCTTTTTTCATTTTTTTTTTTTTTGCATTATCTTACACAATGTAGTTTTTGAGTCTATGAAATTAGTTTTTTTTTCTATGGAACTTATTAAAAAGTAAACAATTACCAAATGTATTTGTATTTGTTGGTTAAGACGAACAAAAAATGTATACAAAATAAGCTTTAGATAAAAAAAAATATAAATTGGACTTATTGCTTTTTGTGGGATAAACAAACTGTTGTTTATTAAACTGAGCTAAAAATAAATATTCAAACAAAAAAAGGTTTTGAAATTTCTTCGTTTTTAAAAGCAAATTAAATTATTAAGTTTCGTGTACTTTTAGAGAAGAAAAGACTTGCATAATAAGATCTTTATGTAAGTATTTAATAACAGTGCGAACAGATAAACTTTTTCTATAATATACTGCAATAAAAAAATAAAACAATTAAAAATTTCTTATAACTCAAAGTGGTAAATTTATTAAAATAAATGTATTTCCAAAAATACAAGACGGCTAAAAATTTATTGAAAAATTATGAATCAAAACCTAAGCATTCAGAATAATTATCTTGCAGTAAAAAGCCACTGGATACCATAGTTGACAACTTCACACCCGGGGTGGTCAATATTTTCAAACATTGAAAACATTTTTAAAATAATTTAGAAAATGAAAATATTAAAATAATTTGTATAAAAATCAAAAAAAGTCAGCAATTAACAAATATATGGAAAATTATGTTTAAATTTAGACCTCTCCCTAAAATGATTACATCAATTACTAAAACGTGTAAAAAACAGTGCTGTCAATTCATGTGTATTGCAGATATCGTGTTTATTGCAAAAAACAGTGCTGTCAATTCATGTGTATTGCACATATCATGTGTATTTTTATTTGCATTCATGATATAAATAAGTACCAAGCCTTTAATCCACTTTTTTAAATCTAGTTCCAGAGATTTATGCCCAATTATATTTATGCAATTATCGAAAAATTAATTTAATTAAAATTTATATTCAAGTGTACAGTTATGGAAACACTAAGGGCCATTATTACAACTTACCTTTAATGTTCGTAATAGTAAAAGGTAACTTT
>MINK01172175.1:896-24167 GCA_001735545.1 Phormia regina
TTAAGGACTACATATATTTTGCTATGAGATTTCTTCTATGTTTTCGCAGAAGCACTTTCAAAAAGAGAATTTTATATTTCAATATTTAGCTCCTTAAAGAAAGAGTCTTGAATGATTTTTGAAATGATCATTTTTACTGATCATTTCAAAAATTGCAGGGACATTTAGATCGTAGGATAAATTCTCTGTTATATACTCAAGGGTAATATAAGAAAGATTAATTAAAATCATTTAATAAACTTTTACGAGTTCAAACATAAAACTTATTAATTGCTTACAGATCATTTAAAATAAGTCTTGGTTTCTTATTTTATCGAAAACTTAAATTGGATTGATATTGAGTATCAAATTTTAACGTAAAATCTCGAATCCTCTTAAACTAATTGGTTCGTTGCAATAGTTTGGAAGGATTTCTTTTAAATTCTCATCGATATAGACCAAGAGAGTCATCGAAACTGCTTAATATTGCACTTTCAAGAAGCTCGTTTTCAAGTTGCAGATTACCTATTAAGTTTTATTAAAGAGTTATGTAAGAGAGATTAATTGAAATCCTTTCATAAAATTAGTTGGATATTTCATGATTTGTTATTTTTCGCATAACTCTACAAATCTACATATTATATATTCACGGACTTATTGATAATTTCAAAAACTACTAGGACCTTAGCTATTAAAATTGACTGATACGGAGAAACTATTATGAACACTCTTAGCTCAATTAATTTTTCGTATGTATCGATGTAGTCTAATAGATCCTTCAAAACTATTTTCACGTAAACCTTAACACCATCAACGTTTTTATAAGGTAAAATGCTTGACATTGATTTTTAAGTTTCAGTTTTTGGAGTCTCTGATCATTTTTCACCTGATACCTTTGCAAATCGAAATATTATATATCCTAACATTTTAATACTTTTTCGATCACAGTAGGATATATTGATTTTTTTTAAATCCCAATTTAACTAATCCCATTCCTTTAACATAATGTTTTATCTACTTCATTATGTTTACTTTAATTGTACTCCTATTACTTGCTTACCACACCCTGCTGCTGCTATTAAAACACTCTATGTGGACGTCTGTCGTTCGGTCGCACACTCACTCTTTTAGAAACACACACACAAACATACAACAAATAAATTTTTAATTCGTTTTTTTTTTCTTCTTTCCACTGATGAGCAGTTGCAGTTCCCATGGTAAAGAAGTGTGTTTATTTAATGTACAACTAGAAAGAGAATCATACTTTAATAATAATAATAATAATCGTTGTATCGTAACGTAAATTTGTTGAGAATATTTTTATCCCACGGTCTTTAAGTGGAGGTGACAGATGTTCACAGTTCTTGTTGGCAGTAGAGCAGGGTAAAGTGGTAAAGTAAAATAAAACTATAGTACTCGTATGATGATGATGTTGATATTGTTGTTGCTGTTGTAGCTTCTGTTTTAATATGCTGTGGTTGTTATGTGAATGTGTTTATTAAAATTTTTATTTTGTAGTTGTTGCAAATATGTGTAATTAATTAAGAAAAACAATTTTAAATACAACACAAGAAAAGCACAGCACACACAAGTAAGACAAGTGAGGCCGATGTGAGGTTGTTGGCCAGTGAGTGGCTCCAGCATGAATGAATTTTTCGTTTTTGTATAGATTATTGTAGTATCAGGTGCTTGTTCAATGTTTTGCGTTGAACGTTGCACTAAACTTTAATGTAGTCACGTGTGGGCCACACTTTTTTGTTGTGTTTGAAATGGTGTGAGGTGGGTGCTCACACACGGCCAACCCACCGCTCTAATTTGTTCATATTCACCTAAAAAGAAATATTAATTTAAAAAAATTTAATCATTGATAGAGATGCACGTGTTTGAGTTTGTATTTTATTTTCAATAGTAATTATTTTAAATGAAATTGTTGTAATTTAACAATTACAAATTGGTTATTGTTATTAAATTGTTTTTAGAGATGTGAGTATTGAAAAAATCTAGGCTAAAGAAGAGAGATTTAAAAATTTAGAAAATTTTGTGATTTGAATTTTCTTGATAAATTGCAATTATTAAGTAGAATGGTTAAGGGTGCTAGATACATTTATACCTAATGATTTATTGTGATAACACAGGTCAACAGCAAAAGAGCTTGAATAACTACTATATTGATTCGATGTATTACGGTTCTAGTAGTCCAAAAATTGGGCCAAATTTTAATTTTTTTTATGTAAATTAGCAGTTACTTATAAAGAAAATGTTTTACATGATCCCAACTTTGAGAGAATTCCTACCAATAAGTCAGTAACCTGAAAGAATTGTCATAATTTATCACTTGAGTGAGACACAATTGAAATAAAGTTTTAACTAAAATTGGATCTCTTTTAGTGATCGGCGGCAGTTACAGACTACTGTGGGTGGAGTACTACTGGGTGTCATTGAATATACATATATTTTACTATGAGATTTCTTCTATGTTTTCGCAGAAGCACTTTCAAGATGAGCATTTCATATCTCAATATTTAGCTCCTTAAAGAAAGAGTCTAGAACGCTTTTTGAAATAATCATTTTTACTGATCATTTCGAATATTACAGGGACGTAGGATAATTCTCTTTTAAATACTAAAAAGTACATAATATAGGAGAGATAAACTAAAATCGTTTTTTTTCCACATAATTAATGATAACTCAAAAAGGAGTTGGGCGGTAAGGTGGGTGACACCTGCCATTTTTGGTTTCCAAGTTTACACTGATCCTTGATCTATTTTTACAAAATTTCATAGACATTTCACTTTATATGGGAGGTGGCGATAAAGTGTGCGAGCACGCTCATGTTTATATCGACCCTCTTACTATTTATACAAAATTTCGTAGTCTCACATGCTTTCACTTTAGAAATATTAGCAGAAAAGTATACGGAAACCAAGTGTTTCTAGTTTTTAGCCTATAACATTTTTATTTATTAACCGATTATGATAAATTTTCATCAATATTGAAAATTTGAATATTTTGATGAAATTTTAGTAAAATTTGGTGAAAAAGAACACAAAATATGTTCAGATTTTAATTCATATTGAAATTCATTTCAAGAAAAAGATATATAGAATAGATAGAAATGTTCATATATTGTTGATATCAAATGTTATTCTTAAACACAAAAATTTTAAATTTTCACCATAATGTTCAAATTTCATAAAAATTTTCAAATTTTCACCAAAAGTTCAAATTTCATCAAAATTTTAAATTTTCACCAAAAGTTCAAATTTCATCAAAATTTTCAAATTTCATCAAAAATTTCAAATATTAAAAAATTTTTAAACTTTCAACAAAATTTTAAATTATCACCAAAATTTTAAATTTTCACAAAAATTTTAAATTTTCACCAAAATTTTAAATTTTCATCAAAGTTCTAAATTTTAAAATTTGGCCATAGTTTTGAAATTTCACCAAAATTTTAAATTTTTATAAAAGTTTTAAAATTTTACCATAGTTTTGCAATTTCACCAAAATTTTGCAATATCATTTTATTAAAATTTGGTGAAAAAGAACACAGAATATGTTCAAATTTTAATTCGTATTGAAATTCATTTCAACAAATAGATATATTCATATTTTGATATCAAATGTTATTCTTAATCACAAAAAATTCTAAATAAAAATTTATTACCAAAAGTTCAAATTTCATCAAAATTTTCAAATATTAAGAAAATTTTAAATTTTCAACAAAATCTTAAATTTTCACAAAAATTTTAAATGTTCACCAAAATTTAAATTTTCACCAAAATTTTAAATTTTCACCAAAATTTTAAATTTTCACCAAAATTTTAAATGTTCACCAAAATTTTACAACTTTTAAATTTGTATCCAACTTTTAAAAGTTTTACCTTAGTTTTGCAATTTCACCAAAATTTTGCAATATCAGTAAAATTTTAAAATTTCACCGCAATTACTACATTTGCACAAGATCATTAAAATTTTGATATATGAGGATAATATGAGGAAAATTTTGCAAAATTATAGCTAATAATAAATTATGAGTAATAATGACATCTTAAAAAATTAAGTGAATATTGAATTTAGTTTGAAAAATATAGTCGTTTAAATATTACTACTCAAATTAATATTCCTTACAAAAAGCGCGATTTCTTAGACGTGAATGTCAGCAAAATTTTTAAATTTTATAACATTTTTACTAAGCGATAGTTGTCAGCAAGCAAAGTATGTTTGTGCCATAGTTGTCATTTAGCAAAATATGTTTACAGATGAATGGCGCTGTTGTCGATATAAATGACGTTTCTTTAATTTTTTTTCATTATATAAATTTCAATTATTAAAATTATTTTTTACAGATATTTTTCGATGATCTGAAATCATATCATACACTGAAAAAACTTAGAAAAAAATTTTTGTGAAAATTTTCAAAATTGTAGAAAGTTTTAGTTTTTCCAAATATCTTAACGACATTTTGACGTAAATAAGTGATTTATTAATAAATACGGTTTACGTGTTATTTTAGACAATTTTCACAAAAGCGGAATTTGTCAGCAGGGAAAAGCAAGCTTTTTGAAATGTTTACGCCAAATATGTTTTTAATATATATTTTTTTACGAAAAATAAAGCAATTTATCGCCTAATTTTTCTAAATTCGCAGCAACTTCTGGATTCATAAAGCTTCCTTGCGTTTGAGGCAATATTGGTCGTTGTTGCGAGCTGCCAGCAGTAGAATCACCAATAGATTCACGTGTAGGTGAACGTGTTGTAGGCATTTCGGGGTCACCAATTTATAGGGTTTTAATAAAATAACCGTATTTTACAAAATTTAAAAATGAACTCAAATTTTATTTTATGAAAACTATTGAAATATAAAAAATGCTGTGTTGATTAAATATTATTTTTCCTTTTTTAAAATATTAAACAAGTATTTAATGTATAAGTATGAACTACACTACAGGGCTTTTAATTAATTTTCTAATTATATCAATTAATAAATTAGTCAAATGCAAATAATAGCGTATATCTATACCGAAATAAAAATTAAATCTCCAATTTGGCGGAAATAATGCTTATAAAAATGTGCCTTAAATTCGTTAAATAATTTTATTATGGTATCTATTTTTAATTGCAATTAAGTAATTAGTCCCTATAGGCCTATAGGCTATAGTCTGTAATAAATAAAAAAGTATTTTTGAAAAAATAAAAATTTTTTTTGGGATTCAAATTTTAATCTACTTCCTAGTAGTCATTCAGACTTGTTATCTCTTCTAATGATATTAAACAACAATAAGAAATTTAAAATATTTTAGTATCTCATGTAGAGAAAAAAGTTTTTCAAAGTGACCTGCAAATTTTTGTAAATTTAAATTAAAACTTGCAAGTTTAAAAAATAAAATTATGCTTAATAAATCACATAATGAGTAAAATAAATGCATCAATCCAGTCTTTATTATACCATTAACATCCAATAATCTTTATCTGAAAATTTTTGAAATTAAAATAAATAAAAAGACAATTGAATTTTTTGTTTTTTAAATTATATAATTTGTATATTTTTTGTTTTTTTTTTTCTTAAAAATTATTAAAGCTTTTGTTTAAACTATCAGTTCATTTTTTTTTTATTTTAACTTAAAACTAAATTGGTTATCACAGTTTGAAATATATCGCAGTTAAGTTGATTTTTAATTAAAGCTGAGGCATTTTTTTTGTTGTTGTAATCCCTTAAGTAGTATAAAACAAACTACCAAGGACGCCATACAGGAGCTGCAACGGCTGGTGAAGACATTGAACTATCTTCATCGCATTCATCACTGTGATAACCTGAAGAAGCAGGACTCATGGGAGCAGAGCAAACAACTTCCTGTTGTTGTTGCTGCTGCTGTTGAGGTGCTGAAGTTTGCAATTGCAACAAACGATTGTATTCACCACCCAAGTGAATCATAACAGATTTACCAAGTTGTACATTCATACCAGGAGTAGCAGCCATAACACGTGATACTTCATTGACAGCATTCATATAGCCATGACGGAATGAATCCATGGGTATGACAGCGGGAACTTGAGGTTTTTTAACTTCTTTTTTGATAAAAGTCAAAGCACATTCGAGCATCTCAGCTTTATCCATGCGTAAGATGGCATCGTTGCCTTGAAATTCTGCAACCAATTCTTTAAGTTGATCCAAGCACTTGTTCATGCGTGCCCGACGTTGACGTTCCAACATGGGTTTCTTAACTTTCAAGTAGTGTTGAGTTTTTGAGACGTATTCCATTTGAGGTGCCATTTTTATTGTGAGTTTATTTTATTTAGTTTTTTCTTGTGTGTGTAATGTTTACAAATTGATGGTTGTAGTGAGAATGAATGCAGGTTAGTTGTGCAGCCTGCTTTTATACCCAGCCAAGTTGATTGGATTTTCCATAACAACCCCTATAATGAGAGTGTGCATGGTGCATGTTATTCATAGTATTAAAGAAGAGAACGTGAGTATTAGTTAGTGAATAAGAGAGCGAGTGACAAGGTAATTGTGTGCCTGACTGTATGCTACAAGCGTGCTGTGCATGCAAGAGTTAAGATACTATACGAATAGTACTCACTCATATGATTCTTATTTGATTTCATAAAATAAAGAAAAACTTGTAAGAGTATATTGTTGTATTCCCTTTGGCTAGACGTCGATTAAATACTTATGAAAGAAACTTGATTTTTTCTTTGGGTTTTAAGTACTCGTTCTCATAACTTAGCTATATTGCTATTGTTCAATTAATATTCCACACATCAAGTTTTATTTTAGTCATATATTTTACTTTAATATCTTGTTTAAAGAGTTTCAAGAAAAAATGGCAAACGGAAAAGAGCAATGAAAGAGAGCGAAAGCTTATGAGTATCTATAGAATACGCGTAATGTAGTAGTTTATTATGCACACGCCATACAACAACTTTGGCTTAAGCTCGTGTCTGAATGCACAGTCTGAAAGACAGCCAAAGCATTGAAACTAACCACCACCATCATCACCATCAATAAGCTACATATTTGTACAAATATGTATTTTTTGTTTTTATTATATGAGCATAAACATTTTATGAAGCTCTAATAAGAGTTGGTTGGTTGGTTGTTTGCAGCAAGGAATAAAATATAAATAAAAAAAAAATAAAGGCAGGTGTTCTCATCGCGTGGGAAACGCACGACAAAATTGGTTCTCACGATTTTGAAAACCAACCAACTAAAAGACAGACATACGGACAGACAAATACTTAAGTATGTTGTATTGATATCATACCATACAACGACCATAAGATACGATATCTTTAGTAATAAAATAAAAAAACAACTACAACTCTCTACTGCTGCAATCTGTTAAAAGTAATCTAAACTGACATATACTAATATGAGAGGAGAGGCCAAAAGACTGACAGACGGACAGAAGGAAAGACGTACATACTTACTTTGCCACAAAATGCTGGCTCAAAAATAACTATGCAACATACAACAGTTCAGCATATTCATTGAATTGTGTTATGACAGGATTTTTGTGAGAAATTTCTTATTACAAACCTTATTAATAATTTCCTTTATTCTTGTAAACGTTAACAAAACTAACGGCCAATTTTCTAAGACATCCTTTTTCCTTTAACAACTGAACTACAAAATATTTTCCCATAGGATTGAATAATAGTTAGTAATTTATTACAACAAAAGGATAACAATTTTCTTTTAAGAAATTTCTTTGCTTTCTAACATTTAACACAGATTGTTTTAAAACTACCTGCGTTTCAAAACAATACAAACTACAAACTAGAAAAATTTTTCAAAAAACGTTCCCACACTTTGAGTTTCCTTTACTTTACATTTAACTAAAATCTTATCCTTACAAACCTGCCTTGCTCTCCCTGAGACAATCTGAGACGAAGAGGTATAAAAGGCTCAAACTCTCAGCAAAACAGCATCATTCTCATTTCATCTTTTCTTATAACAACATCTCAAGAAATATTTTCTTACAAAATTCAAAATAAATTTAAAAAAAAAAAAATGGCTCCTCAAACAGAATTCGTTTCAAAAACTCAACACTACTTGAAAGTGAAAAAACCCATGTTAGAACGTCAGCGTCGTGCACGCATGAACAAGTGTTTGGATCAACTTAAAGAATTGATTGCTGAATTTCAAGGCAATGATGCCATCTTACGCATGGACAAAGCTGAGATGCTTGAATCTGCTTTGGAATTTATGAAAGTTGAATGCAAAAAACCTCTACAACCCATTACAAAAGTTGCTGTTGCACCCATGGATTCTTTCCGTAATGGTTATATGAATGCTGTCAATGAAGTATCACGTGTTATGGCTGGTACTCCTGGTATGAGCGTTAATATGGGCAAAGCTGTTATGACTCATTTGGGCTCAGAATTCAATCGTCTTTTGCATACACAACAAGTGCCTCAAATCAATACACAATTATCCAGTTCTTCAGCTAACAGTAAAGCTCCTTTAAGTCCTGCTTCTTCTGGTTATTGCAGTGATTCTGAATCCGATCGCCAATCAGTGGCTTCACCTGCTCCCGCTAAAGCTATGTGGCGTCCTTGGTAAATCATTATCAGAAATCTAAAGAGATAATAACTGCAACTTTAGCTTTAATGCGATTAAACAATCGTCTTCCTAAAAACAACAACTCTTTATGAGTTACTCCTGTGATAGATCAGCTTTATAGTCTTAAGAATTTTATTAAAATATTTTAAATTTATATACTTATTTTTAAATAATTGTAACTAAATTGTATGTAATTCAAGAAAAAAACATAATCAAAAGCTTTAAAAATTGTTAATAGTTTTAGTTTAGAGATTTAAGAAAATTTAAAAAGAAAAAAAAAAAAAAATACAAAACAAATTACAAATTTAAACAAAATGTCTTCTTACTATTTCACTTGTTATAAAAAAACAGTTTTTAAATTTCAGCTTTTGGGGTAATGAGGAATACAAATTATTCCCCTTTTTTGTAATGCTGAATAAATCAAAATTAATTTTGATTTTTTCCTTTCAACACCTCATATTTTTGTTCTCTCTTACTTTTTTTTCATACATTCAAATCAAAACTGCCTTATTTTGCTTGTGTGATGACTGTACTTTTGATGCCTAAATGATTTAAATTTGTAAAGTAATTTTTTATTTTAACCATTTGTGTATGATCCTCAAATCAGAAACATTACTTTGTGGTATATGGGTAAAAAGAAGGATTTTTATGTAGACAAGTGTAAGTGCATTGTATATATATTTTTCCTGTGGGGTGACTGTACTTTTAGGTCAATCACTTACAGTACAGTAAACGTGATTTGAATTATTGATGAGAGGTGTTGAAAGAAATTAGTAATGAAATAATGAGTTCATTACAAATTTCAATTATATTAAATTTTGATCATGTTTTGGAAATTCTAATTGAATTGTAGGTATAAATTAAATATTATTCCTAAACTAATGATATTTAAAAGTATTTTATTTAACAGATTTATAAAGCAGAGAACATTAGTTAGTTATGCAAGGTATATATGTTCACAGCATAATTGTTGGCTAATTTATGGAAAAGATTTTAAATTATGCTTATAAAATATTCATGGTAATATCTTATCATGAGATAAAGTCTTGAAGTCACAATGAATAAAAATTTATTGATTATCGATTCTTTCTTTTTTTAATATTATATTCTTAGTACAGCTACTGTTTGTTATTACTATTGGAATCTTAATTATGTTGGAATTGTTCCTGCTGGGTGCCCAGTTGAACCCTGCAGGAACAGTACAACAGAGGAAGTAATTGAGGAGTGCGATTGAAAACATCTTAAGATATATAAAATTCAAAAAATTGGAAAGGGTTGATCATAGGGTTTTTATTGCTTTTTTGTTGAATTGCTAAATCTGTAGTAATCATAGAAAAATATAGTTTTCATTCTTCTAATCACTATTTATGAACTTGTGAACCTTTTTTTGGTATCTCTTTAATTTGTGATTTGATAGTTGTTCCAGCCACTTTTTTTGTAAACTGTCCGCCCATCTCCTTTTTAAATCTGCTATATTTTGGAACACCTCTTTTATTCTCTTCAAATATCTTTTCACAAAAGTCCAATATCTTTTTACTGGTCTTAGCTTTGCATAATTGAGAGCAGTGCTTGTCAAATTGGTGCACGTGTGCGGACGTTCTCTTAATTTTTCATGTCTACAATACAAAAACAAGTGTTAAAAAATTTCGGTCTCATAGTGGCAAGCACTGATTATAGAATTGCCCTTTCTTGGTACAAATACTATGTAATTGTTTTGGTAACATTCGAGAGCGTTCTTAGATAGTAATATGATTTCAAATCGGACCAAAAATATGTAGACCCATTATAATCTCTTATAAAAGGCCAACATTCTTTATTGCATTTTTCGTTAGCTTAAAGGGAAAGAACTATGACAAAACATGTCACGGGATTGGTCCAAAATGACAGGGACCGGTTTTACTCCAAACATTTTGTTCTATTTCTAACACGGACCTGTCCGTTTAACATGTTGGACAAGGAGAGAGAAATTCACCCTTTTTAACCAGTTTTGGGACAGGTCACAGAACTAGCTCGAAAGGGTATATTCAATATTAATAAATATAAAACAATTTTGTAAGAACAAATAGAAAATTGTTTATTTTTGTATATTTTTTATTTTTGAAATATTTACAATTTATATTTTTTGTTAATGTCGATGGCAAAACCCCGAATAAAACCTAGTCTACTTTTACTTATCTTATGCTTTATAGTCTTAGATTTTATCACTCAGCTACAGATTGTTTTTGCGCGTAAGTTGCTAATTGCTCATTACATTGCTCTCACTGAATAAACTGGCTGTTTTGATGAATGTTAGATCCCAATTGGTACTTAAACTGGTACTGAGGGTTCGGTACAATTGCACCAACTGCTAACAATTTCCCGCAGGGTATTTGAAGATCCCACCGTAACAAATAACTTGCTTCTTTTGCCGCAACTGAATAAATCTTAGCAAACCAGGAATTCTTTAGGAAATTTCGACAGCTTATCGGTCCTAAACTTATCTTTACTTATACACAAGCATCATCAATATACACATTTTAGCCAAGAAGCTGCATAAAATCGGGAATACTACATTTTACAACATGAAAATTTGTGTATGAAATTTAATATTAATTTTTATTCCATATTCTTGGATTCAAAATTTTTTTGCAGCATTCCACTCTTGAAAAATTGGGACTTTTTTCAACACCATAATAGCATTAACTTTTCGCATAAAATAACCTAAGTCCTAAGCTCACATTGGCGATTTTCTACCAGATGTGGTTTTGGAATTATTTTCAATAGACTTTTAATTTTTTAGGCATCCAAAATCAAAATTCAAATATCTCGCCGAACAATGTTTCCTATCAATGGTTGAATTCTTCTGATAATAACATTGGAAACCGTTTGACAATAGATATTCAAGTCTTTGGCCAGATATTTGTAGGAACAATTTGGATTTTTTAAATTGTTTAATGATTTATAGCGTGTACATCTTTATCATCACTCAAACTCCCAATAATCGACATGGTTGTCATTAACATATTGACATATTTTTAAATATTGCTTCGGAAAAAAGTTATGTGCCGATCGCACTTCTTATGACTATAATGTGTATTGTGATCTACTGACCAGTGGATAACAAATGTTCTCTTCTAAGTGAACATTTTTGTTAAGGAAATAAACTGATATTTGGAATAAGTTTCCTAATTTTATCAAAACATATCCCAATGAAAGAATGTTTTTAAAGCCTCAGCTCATATAAGAGACTTGTCTTTAATTTTTTAGGAATCGGATTGTTGGCAAAGTTTACTGGTGTTTGCAAGTCAGAAATGAAAAACTAAAAATTTTTGTGGATAATTTGATAGTTAAATGGCATATCTAAATATGATGAGTCCTTAAAAGATGTTGCCTTGACATTGAAATTGATTAATATTGAAAGCATTCTCCGATAATGATTAACCAACTAAAATATCTTCTTATTAGTGGCACCCATGGAAATGGAAATCACAATAACAATTTTAAAAACTTGTACCAAAACTGACGGAGACAACTTTCTGGAATACAATATATTAAAAGTAACGGCTATTCCCTGCATAAAACAGAATCAGATGAATCATTGCAATTGAATAGCCATAGTTTAGCCATGATTTCTCGGTTTTTTTGTCACAGTGATAAAGGACTAATTTTCTAATGTCAACATTAGCTTAGCTAAGACTATTTTATTCTATTTTAACATCAAATCCTTACCACTTGTTTCTTTTCTGTAATGGAATTTAGTTAGTTAGTTAATCAAAAATACAGAGCGGCTTCAATAAGGGTAGAAATGATTTAACAAAAAATACTTTGATTTAACCTAATAACGGCAAGTGTTCCCAGGGTGGTTTTTAAGATGTTAGTTCATCTACCCATAAACGTTGCTAAACACTTGTTTTATTGTCTCATCGTTTAAAAAGGGACTACAAATTAAAACGATCAACTCAATGGGGGTTGCATTCAATTCACCTAACTGAAAATACGTTATAAATTTTAGAATCCTTGATTTAATCAAAAACCAAACAATAATAATGATGGTCCCTATTTAGGGGTGGTTTGCACGTGTTGTTTTGTAACGGAATATTTTAGTATAAATAAAAAGAAAGGAATATTATTTTTTTTATTTATTGACCAGGGGGTAGTTTTTAGGAGTCTTTACATTCAAATACTTGCTATTGCACGTGTGATTTTTTGTCCTAAACTCACATCATATAGACAACAAGTACACTAAAAGTGTTTTGGAATGAATTCATTACAATAGTAAATAATTATTTGTATAGTTATTGTATTTATTTAAGGTTTAATGGTATTTCTACTATCCCATAACTATCAGTGAAATTTTTTTGTGTATTATTTTAACAAAAAAAAGAAAAAGGAATAAAATTCTGATACACACAAGTGTTAAAATTGATTGTTTGTTTTAACTCGTACTCATTGCCCAAAGATTCCCTCTTTCTATTGTTTTATTTAACACTCGTTTCAATATTCAAATTTTGTGCTGGGGTTTTGTTGTTTTAATTTCAAAGTAATTCCTTGAATTAATCACGTGTGGTGTTTGCTGCTGATGTTATTGTTTGTGTTGATGATGATGAAGATAATCATAATAATAATCGTGTTGATGGTGTCAATAGTTGTGATGGTGCTGGTGCTGGTGGTGTTGTTTGATCGGTCTTTTTCGTGTTGCAAGTAAGTATTGTGTTTGACATGTAATACTATGCCACCACTAAGATTTAAAGAAATAATAATAAAAAAAAACAATACAAGAAAAGAAAAGACCAACATGAAGTTTATATTACAACAAGTGTAGGAGAGAGTTGTTATAGTGTTTGTATTTCTTAAAATCTTAGGGATCATATTATGAGTAAATGTCACGCATGATCCCCCTTTTCTATTGTATGTAATTTCAATGATGGCACGTATTTTAATTTATTTTATTTATTTTTTTTCTTCTCCGTTTAATTTAATGCATTTGAACATGTTATGGTTATTTTATGGGTTTAAGTAAATAGTTTTTGTAGAAGAAAATCTTTTAAACAAATTTGTTACTAAATACTTTTGGTGTGGATTTTTTTTCAAATTTGTTTTTTTTTTTCAATCCTTGGGGAGCGTTAAGATTTGTTTTAAAGTAAATTTAATCTGATAAAGTGTTTTTTAGTGGAAATTAGTAAATGAGATAAAAAGAAAATTATCTTGGAAAAACTCGAAAAAGGATTTTTAGTTTTTAAAACTCTTGTTCATTTCTAAAGAATTTGATAACAGCCTCAATATAAAGTGACATTTTGGGTCATTATTTAATTCAAGAAATTATAGGATTTTATTGATAAAGTTTTTATTTAAATGAAATTATTTGAATTTAAGTTTTAATTAACTTGATTTCTATAAAGTTTTGAATTAAAATAAATTTGATATATCCAAAACAATGTTCTGAAAATGTGTTTAAAAAAACGAAAACAATTGAAGAGCAATTATTTGCAGCAATAGAAGATTCTTAAAAGTTGCCTGAAAGATCCTGTCGAAGCTCTGAATATTTTACATATCAAAACGAAATATTACAAGAATTGTACTTCCTCTTTGTGAGAAGTATTTCGAAATCTTTTAATTAAATCAGTTATGTAAAGAGTGGGACTCGGTATTTTATTAAGTAGATATACTCCTCAACATAAAACCTGAAAGGGAAAATATACCAAAGGAATATCTTCGGTTCTAGCAAACTCAGGATTTGACGTGGTATTCAGGAGATAGTTAGAGTTGGATTATGGCCGGAAAAATCGAGAATTGTTGGTAAATGTTGATATCCTTGTGATGCGTTTGTTTCATTTAAATTGGTATGAAATTAAAGAAATTCTCTGCCAACGGCTCCAGTCGACTCTTGTGGCTACATCTTGTTATTAAAAATATAATTATTAGTTTCGAAGATCAGCAAAAGATTTCGTGAAAAAAAGAAACAGTAAAAAGGAAAGCTTTAGAATTTGTTTTATAGAAAATTTTTGAAGCAAATCTGTTTTGCTAGATTTATTTTATAATTTGCCTTTCAACTCCTACTAGTGTATTCCAATATTCTTTCTAGATAACTTAACTCTAGAGGAGCCTTACGATTGTGAAGTTTGCAAGTCAGAAATGGATTATTGCTGGACAACTGGGGACTTATTGACATTGACTTATTGAATAGAAAAATCAGATGTTTCGAAAATTCTAATTTGTAAAGCGTATACCACCATATTGGTCTAAGATCCTTCCTGATCTATATTAATTGGATAAGAATTACTTTTCAAGTTGATTTGTCAAAGTCAGTCCCTTATAATCAAGCTGCAGGATGCAATTTTGATTCTTAATTTTCTAATGTAAGTTGGTATATATATCTCTTATGATGCAAGAACGATGCAAGAAATCTATTGAAATTGTTTATGATTGGCAGACTATTTTACCTACCTCCCATATACATATCCACTTTTTTACGATAACAAATAGGAACATCTCTCGCCCGACAAACACTTTAACATTTAATGTGCAAAAATTCTATACAAAAATTAGTATTAAGAAACCATGAAAAATTTATCTGCACTTGGTTTCAAAGGAACTTGATATTAAGATGTTCTGTCATCTCGATAATGACGACAATTTCAATGTTGTATTGCGCTATGATGGAAGGAATAATTTCTGAGGTCAGCAGTCTAAAATTGGATCCAAAAACAAGAACAAGGAGTTCTGTAATTTTTTTTTTTTGTTATTTCTCCGTTTTTTTTTTCGATTTTTTAATTTAGGCGTATTTTCCTCTCTTAACAATATATTAAATTTTTTAATTTTGAGCTTCAAATGTCCTATCTGTTCTATTTTTTATTTTTGGAATTTTTCCGTTTAATTTAGACGTATTTTTTACGTTTAAACATTCTTCGATATCCAAATTGGTCGATTTGTTATTTTTCTGTTTTGGCGATTTTTTAATTTAGATTATATTTTTGATTTTAGAGATTTTTTAATTTTGCATTTGGAAACGTTGATCAAAAAAAAATTTTTTTTAATTAGGGTTTTTTTTTACTTCTTGGCCACTTTTTCTTGGCTATTTAATTAGTTTCCTTTTATCGCTTATTTATTATTTTCCAAAAAATATAGACTAAACAAAAATTAATTAATTTATCATTTCAAAACTTCCTGTCAACTAATAGAAATCTTAAAACATATTTTAATGAATTTATTCGTTAAGGAACATAATCTCAAATTTCCTAACAAACAGACCAGACCAGACCAAATAACAATTTTTTCCAAGTGCTAACACTGACAACACTCATATTACATTTAAGAGGAGTTAACTGGTACAATTTTCACTAACTAATATATTTTGCTATAAAACTCCTACAAAATTCGAGTCAAGTGTTTCCAGACTTTGGAATTCTGAATCTAAGTCAAATCTTTAGTCACGGTTTACATTTCATTTAGCACTAGTTAGACATAGATTTTTTACTCCATGTGTTTACAATAACTTATATTCCTAAAGACATACTCTTGAAGTCAACACGTGTTTTACGTGATCAATTATCTCTTAAACAAGTCGCTTCATGTCCTAAAAAAATCCCCAAATGTGTAAATGTAATGTTATTTGTTATTATTACCTCCTGGCAGGATCTTATTATACACATACACATACATAAGTGAAAACGTACCACAATTAGGAAATTTTTTGCTGGTTAGTTTAAGGTTAGAAGAACAGTGAAATTCATAAACTTTACATATGTTTCTATTTAGAATCGGAACGAGTACGTGTCATCTCAATGATATACAAGTTGTGGTTGTACTGTTATTTGGAAATTTCGGCTTGTGGGTTTGGTCAGTGAAATGGTACCGTGTTCAATGATGAAAAAATTTAAAACATATGTTAAATTTTATATGAACGTGTTTTAATATCAAGTGATTTCTAACTGTTGTCTCTTTACAAATTGGGAAATTTACAAAAATTTTGTTTAGTCTGGTCTTTAGTTTTTTAACATGTGCTAAGTTTGTGCGATATCAGTGTTTTGTAAATTCCTATTCCTTAAGGCTAGTGTGGGAGGATAATTGTTTTGTTTTTGGTCAGTGTTTTTTGGAAGAAACATGTTAATTTTAAAAAGAACGTGCCTGTTATGTTATTTTGCTTATATGCTTTTCCAAGTCCATGTTGGAAACATGTTAAAACATGTGCCAAGTTTAGTTAGAAGCTGAGAAGGTAAACTATGTGTCAGTTGGCTAAACATAAGGTGTTGACTAAAAGGGGAATTTTACTTTGTCGTTTAAGGTTAGTGGGAAATTTTTTATTTTGTTAAATAGTTAAATACTCTGCTAAGGTGTTTTTAAAAGAAGAATATAAAATTTGGTTGGTGTTTGAAATATTTTTAAACATGTTTAAGGTTTAGTATGAAGCTGGGAGGCCAAACTGTGTGACTATTGGCCATTATAAGGTGTTGTCTAAAGGGAATTTCTCTTCATGACTTTAAAGGTTGTTTGGAATTTTTGAATTTTGTAAAACATGTTGAACTGTTTGTTCGCTTCCTTAAGGTGTCAAAGAAATGGGAAACTTTTTTTTTTATTATTAAAGGTCTGGTTAGTGTTTGCAAGTGGGAAAAAATGCTAAATTATGTAAGAAGCTGAGAGAGAATAAAATGAGAGTTTCTGATAGTATTGACGAAATAGGAAATTTGAGAACTGAGTTGAATCATTTTTGGAGGAACATGTTTTGCATTTCATTCTAAATGGCTGGTATTATGTTTTAAAAATAATTTTAATCAGTTGGTTAATCACGTTTAGGAGGAAAACAATTCGATTGTGCTGGATATAAAGAATTTAAAAATTTTAAAACTTAAAATTTAATTAAGAAAGTTTTATTTGGCAAAATTTTTTTTCTGATAGATAGTTTTAAACTATCGAAACTATCGTTTGATATATGTAATCATATAATTAATCTTCCACTAAGCAAAATATGGAGGCGTTGCTTGTTAAAGTTTTCACATATTTTTTTATTTTTGTAAATATTTTTCATTAATGCGATTTTTTTTTATATTCTTTTTCTATATTTATAAACTAAATATACAAAAGAGTAACGTTGTTGACTGACTGAATGTCTGATTGATTCATCATCCCACAGCCCAAATAGAATGTAGGTAGATCTCTATTTATGTAGATCTACTACTAACACGGGATTTTTGGAAATTCGCATTTTTAGGGGGAAAATATCACGCAAATTCCATTTTGAAGCTATGGAAAGATAGACCAAAGAATCCACCTGTGTAGAGTAAACGAAAATCTGGCCCGTGATAGAGGAGCAACGAACAATTCAGTTGTTGAAGCTGCCAAGGACTCATCCAAGGAACCTTATCATTATATTATAAGTCAATGGCTCTTCGGCTGGGACTCCACTACAACGACTTTTGTAGGAGTTGAAAAGACCAGGAAGATGGGGGGACCACGGAACATGTTACTCTATGTTACTGTCCATCTTTTGGGGACCAACGGAAACGGCTATTTGGGTAAAAACATTAATAGAGAAATCCTGTCACTTTAGAGCTGAACCAACCAGAATCAACTCCTGGTAGATCGAAAGACCCGATGGTAGGAAAGATAAGGCCTTGATGCAGCGGAAAGTTTCTAAGGTAACACATCGGGACCTTATTTTTGGAGCCAAGTGAGCTTAGGCTAAGGCGGCTGCCAATGAACCATAAAAGTGGCACTTTTTTCTATAGTCATGCAGAATTTCATATTGGTCCCTTTTTACTTAAGAAGTCAGATGACAAAATATAAATTAAAATTAAGTTTTTCATACAAAATTTTATTTTCTTTTAATTTATATATTGTTGATGTCGAGAATAATATTCTTCTTAATATTACCATCACGTACAAGTTTACATGTTTCAAAACCTAATCATATACTGTTTAGTGGAAACCATTTGAATGCTCTACTATTGAATGCTCTAGTATACTTTATCTCAGGGACATGGCTATGAGTTAAAGTAGAACCCCCTTTTCCTAATAATCTAATAAAATATAAGCTTGGAGATATTAAGGATTATAAATATCTTAAAATTTTCATAATAAAAAAATTAATTGTCTAGCCTTTGAAGCAATTATTTCTTGTAGGAAATTATGCCTTAGAACTAAATATAATTAATGAGAAAAAAAACTTAAATTGCATTTATGAGCGACATGACCACTTAATTGTTTATAGCAATACGACGCCGTGTTGCAAGTGATTGAAATATGTCATTTAAATTTCTCTAGATTTAAAAAAAATCATTAGTTAAAATAACTCAGCAACACTAGTCTAGACTAGTGACTTAAATGACTCATTCAATCTCAGTGTGTAAGAACTGTGACCTGTTGTGGTGGATGACTGTCGACTGTAAAATAATACAGATAAGAAATCAATAAATTGCTATAATTTGCAGTCATTGTCTATAGGTTAGTCTTAATATAATGGGCTAATGATAACTCTAATGTATTTGGAATTTAATGAGAAAATACAAAAAAATCAAAGCATTTTTTGTGTGACTAATAAAAACACAAAATAAAAAATATTAATGAATGACTTCTAGTAAAGTAATGTAGGAAAAAAAGTGATCCTCTGTAAAAACTATTTGTTATTGGGAACATTTAAGTGAATGCTTGGCGCATGTTGGCCTCACTTCTTAAACACTTTTTGTCTTGGGTTTTTTTTTATTTTATTTATTAATCAAAAGATCAATTACTCTCTGTAAGACAGTGTTAAAAAACAACATTCCCATACAGCTCAGTAGCAAATGAATGTACTAACTTTTAGCTCATTCTAAACACACTTTTTTTCTCTGTCAACATTTACTCTCACTTTAATATGAATACATTTTTTTTTATTTTAATTGGGTTTACTTTTAGGTTTTTAGTTTTATTTTCCCACAACGATAATTTGATGGTTGTTTGTCATTGTTTCCTTTTTTATTTTTTCAAATTTTTATTATATTACTTAACATTAGTCATGTTTTAATTTTTGTTAAGACGATACCAAAACAAAATTATAACTTCTTGTTATGTTTCCCAGCAAATTCCCACGTTCTGAAAAGGCTATAAAAATGCTATAGGAATATTAATTTGGATAACAACAAAAAGAAAAAAGGGTCCTAAAACTCACAAAACACACAAAAATTTATTGTTTGAAAATACACGTGTGTATTTGAATGTTAAGGCATTTCGAAATTTCTAAAGTAATTTATCCTCCCTCTATTAAACTCGGATTGAAGCGTGAACATTTCTTTACAAAAAAAAATTGAAAAGAAATTGAAATTCTTCAACAAAATATATTTTTCTCCCACGATTCCAATGCACACGTGTTCAATGTATAGGAATCTTTACTCATATAAAACAACAACAACAATAATTATTAAAACTAAAAAAAAAGAAGATAAGACTAAAAGTAATAAGAGCTCTTTCATATTTAAACTACATTTACTAATAAAAACCAAAGTGATCATTAAAGAAAAGCAAAGTATTATTAAGGATACACTTGAAAAGGAAAAAACGTAGTCCCTTTTTAAAATATTAAAACAAAAAACAACAACAACAACAAACATTAACAAGACTTATGTATATGAAAACAACCTTCTACCAAAGTGTGGGAACATGAAGAAATGTACGTTTCTCACGATCCTTACAAAGGATAAAATTTATATTTGTTTTGAATCCCTTATGGCATTTCTTATTACAAACTACAAGTCCTTGTTAAGGTGTAAAGAGTCGAACAATAAACCTGCTTTCTCTTTTTAACCTCAAGAAATTTTGAAATTTTAAAACACACCTGCCCTTTTTTTGTTTTGGATTTTTTTTGTTCGAAAAACGTATCCTTAACGTTCCCACACTCTGTAAGCGGACAGACATCACTTTACTTGTGTGCTGGTATTTTACGAAAGACCTGCTGGAGTATAAAAGGGCAAGCGAACGCAGGATAAGACATCATTCTCTTACAAGCATTCGTTCAGTAAAGAACAACCACCACTACTACTACTAAATACAATTTTATTTTTAAAAACTCAACATTTTCAATATGTGCGTAGAAATCTCAAGCCAACAACAACAACAATTCAACAAAATGGAAATCAAAAATACCAAGAAAGTTTCATACAGCATCAAGAAGCTGTTGAAACAATTATTCAAACAACACAAATCCTCCAAAGCTCTCATCACTTTACAAAATTTGGCCAACTCAAAGAAAGCTGAATCCTTGGAATCTCTTGAATCTTTGGAAAATACTCACAATGCCAACATTGAAGTTGAAGAATGTGCCGCCTCTTTGGAATCATTCGAAAACGATATCAATGAACGTCTCTCAGCTAAAGCCGCTTCCTGCGAAATTGAAGACTTTGACTTCAGTGAAATCACCGCCACCGTTCCTGTACACTTTGTACGCACCGAACATGGTACCTTCTTCTGGACTGCCACCTCAGACATTGCTGCCGATAATGATTTAGTTGAACCATTGTACTGTTCCACCTACAATCAATTAGCTGTTATGCAAGATCGTTGGGCTCAAGCTTAAATCATCCACCAACATCATCATGATCTTATTACCTGCATTTAGCTTTATTATGTCTTCCAAACAAAAAATCATCAAGCGCAGTTCCAGCTTCTTTAAATATGAAGTTTACCATCTGTGAATCATCATCATCATCAAAGTCTTCCTATTTCTGTTAATTTTCTTGTAAAAAATTATGAAAATTTAACTAGAAAACAACATTAATTTTAATAGCTTTATAAAAATTGTGATATTTTTTTAATTAGTTCTTAAAAAAACAAATTATTTATAAACAAAAACAAAAAAAAATATAAACAATTTATTACAAAAACAAAAATTATTTTCTGATCTTTTTATTTATAACTATTTTATCAATCATTTATTTGTTGCAGTCTGGGAATTCCCTTTTGTTAATTTATCAATTAATTTAACAAACACTTTTACTTTCGATGTTAATTTTTCTTTCAAAAATAAACAAATAGTTCTTTTACATATTCATCATTATTACTACGATTATTAGTTTGTTATTAATGAGTTCATAGGTCAAACTTTATTATCTTTTTTTTGTGTAAATAAGGGTAGCTAAAATTGTCTTATCTTGGTTTATTTTTATAATAAGGGTCATAGTCTTTCTTATCAGCGAGTGTAATTTTAATAAGTAATTTTTTCATCTACCTGCTTAGGAATTTAACCTGCCATCCAATTGGATTTCAAAGAGAGAGAGAGGGAGCAAATTTTTAAATCTAATCAGTTGCTAATTTTGGTTCAGATTTTGGCCGCTTGAGGGAGATAAAATAAAAGTTTATTTAAAAAAGAATGTACTTTGATAAAGCATTTATTTTGAAGTAGAAATCAACAGGTAATTAGAAGAATCTTCCAATATTAATAAAACCTTTTAAATTTAATATACATTTTGGAGAGAAAATTGTTACATAGTAAAAATTATTACCGTATATTTTTTCGATTTCATTTTGCATTAAAATTTAATAAATACAGTGTTTTCTAATTTTTTATAAATGGAACAAAAATCAAAATAAATTTAAAAAAAAATTATTAATTTTTTGGAGCACAATTTGTTTAAACTTTTATTTACTTAAATAAACAAAAATTAAGAACATAAATTATTAAATTCTAATAATAGAAAATAAACTTAGAATTATTCATAAATATCGTACTGACAAAACAATGGAAACTTAGGTTTTATCTTAACAAATATGGTCTGAAGTTTTGAATAAGTCAGTATTTTGTTGGTTGTCCTTTGTTTTTAAGTACTGCTTCACAACGACGTTGCATTAAACCAATTAAAGAGTCTCTTCTGAAGTATTTTGCCATTCCCTTATAAACGCAGCCGATAAATCTTCCTTTCTGGTGTAATTTTGTGATCTACTATTTTTCATAGATTTTATATGGTATTGAGATCTGGTGATTGGGCAGGCAACTTCAAAATACGTACCTCATTGGATTATAACCACTTGGTTACAACACTATAGGTGTGTTTGGGGTCATTATCGTGTTGGAATCTCCAAACTAGCGGCATATCTTCCTCAGCGTTTAGATACATACATCGTTTTGATATTGTTCTGTATCCTATACCAGTCATAGTATCTTTTATTATATGAATTGGACCCATACCTTGGACTAAAAAACATACTCAGACATAAAAATTCCACCACCAAACTTAACTGTCTTGTTAGTATATTTTGGGTCCAATCTCTTTCCAGTTGGTCGTCTTACAAATGTTCTCCCATCGCTGCCTCTTAAATTAAATTTGGATTCATCCGAAAATAGGACAGTATTTCATGTCTGTCTTGTCCAATTTAAATGATCTCTGGCAAATTGAATTCGAGAGGTGTATTTGGGGTCATTATCGTGTTGCAATCTTCAAAGTATCGGCATATTTTCCTCAGCGTATGTATACATTACATCGTTTAAAATTGTTCTGTATTCTATACCAGTCATAGTATCATTAATAATGTGAATTGGACCCATACCTTGGACTGAAAAACATCCCCAGACCATAATATTGCCACCACCATACTTATCTGTCTTGTTAGTATATTTTGGGTCCAATCTCTTAGCCTTTGGTCGTCTTACAAATGTTCTTCCATCGCTACCTCTTAAATTAAATTTGGACTCATCCGAAAATAGCACAGTATTCCATATATGTATTGTCCAATTGAAATGATCTCTGGCAAATTGAATTCGAGCTGAGCGATTCTTTTTAGAA
>MINK01172175.1:24206-48052 GCA_001735545.1 Phormia regina
TTTTTTCACAGGACGATAACAACCGAGACCAGCCTCATTTGCCCTGCGGCTAACTGCTCGAGTGTTAATTTCCAATTTTAGATTATCGACTGCCTCCCGAGGAGTAATTTTTAGGCATTTCTTAAACTCTCTTGCTATCGGATTATCCTGTCTTTGTGTTGTTTTACGAGGTCTTCCTTCAAGATGTTGAGTTTTCACAGTACCTGTCTCACGTAATTTTTTTATAACTTTCGAAATTGTTGACTTATTATTTGAATATTTATCACAGATAGTTTTTTGTTTTAAACCAACACAAAAAAATCCTTTATAATTTTAATTTTTTAATCTTCAGAAATTTTGACTTTAGCCATTTTCGATAACTATTTGCGTGGAATATAATTAATTATTATTATACGTAAAGATTACAAAAAGGAAGTTATGAATAATTATCAGAATAAAACAAATATTGAAATAACTGTAAAACATGCCTTTACAATCATTTCTAATATACTTTTTGATTTTATTCTCCTTTATACATGAAAATGAAAGTTTATGTTTTGTCAATACTGCAAAATCTGAATACATTTTAATTTTGTTATCTTATTATCAGTTTTAATTAAATATTGTTTTTTTAAAGGCTTTNAGGATTTTGCCATATTTGTTTAATATTTCGAAAAAGTTTCCATTGTATTGTCAACCACAATACAAAAATCAAAAATTATTCCATTTTTAAGTTATTGTTTCCTCACACCGCTGACCAAAATATGTCTATAGGTGACTAAATTGTTAATATTTTCTTATTCTAAAAGATCTTGCTTGTTATCTTAAAAACAAACAGTTAGAACTTTTGAATTTAAAATATAAATGAAAAAAAATATTAATTTTTTTATTAAAATATTTCTTTACTTTTTTCATTAAAAATCCAAGATTATCTAAATTATGCTATTTTAGGCTAGAATATTATAATTTCTTTACACAAAATATATTTTTATATTTCTGACTTAATTAAAATACCATTCCACCTCCTCTATTTCTATATTATGATTGAAATATTTGAAGAAAAATACCTCAAACATATTGATATATTCCATAAATCACCTTCACTATCAATGTTTATCTAATTTATGTTTAGATTACAAAATTTATGTAAAAAAGAAAACATATTTTTGTTTTTTCTCTCAAAATAAAAAACCTACACATATATTTATAGTTTTAATTAAAAAAAAGAAAAATATATATTATTATTATTAAAATATACAATTTTATTTAGGGCTCTAACATTTTAAAGATTTTCGGTGCTTAAAAAAGAACATCTACATAAATTTTAATAAAAAAAAAAATTAAATAAAAATTGTTTAAATAAAACAGAAATTTTAAATTTATTATCGATACTAATTAGAACACAAAAATGCATTTAAATCATTAAAAAAAAAAACAGAAAAAGAAATGTAAATATTTTAAATTTAAAGAAAAAGAAATCTTAATTAACAAGAACTAAAATTAATACATACACTCAGTAGAAAATGTTAGTATGTTAGGCTCAATTAAAAAAAAAAAAAAAAGAGCTGTAGGATGAAATAAAGAAGAGCCGCTCATTATGATCATTAAAACACGACGCCTTATTGTGTCTCAGTTTATAGTATTTTGCTTTAGGTTTTAAATGCCAGATGTCAATTTCCCATATAGTAGCAACCGCACAACACATCCAAATTATTTTTGTTGTTAGTCTCTCAATGTGTAAGATTCTAATGTTTTTGCTTTAATTTTTTTTTCTTTTCGTTTTTTGTTTTGTATCTTATAGTTCGCTGCTTGCTGCTTTAATGTTGCACACTCATAGTGAAGTTAACATGAAAGGTGGCGTCATTTATTATTTGTTTTGTGTTGTTGGATTTTAAGTGTTTTATTTTCTTTTTTCTTAATATAAACAACAATTTTACACCAACGTCACCAAATAAGTTTTGTGTGTGTGTGTTGTTTTTATTTTTTACGGCTCCGTCCTCCCCCGATAATGTTCTAATGGTGACAGTTTTAGTATTTTTCAATGTGTTTTTTTTTGTCTAATTTTATCGGTGTGAATAACCTCTAAGACTTGTTCCCGCCACTTCAAAGTCTTGAAAAATAGCAGAGAATATATTTAAAATGCATGCAACGTAAAAGTGTTTCCACACATATGGTGGATGATGATGTTGTTGTTATTTTATTTTTTATTTAATGCGTGAGTGTTTTGTCAAGGCATTTTTTCTAACTATTTTAAATATTTAATAAGAATTACTTTTATTTTCAATTTAATTGTGTTTTAATGAAGTTTTAAATCAATTATTGAAAGAAAAAGGAAAACATTGTCAAATTGAACATGAAAAAAAGAGAACATGTAAAGAATTAATTAGTAAAGAAATCTAAAAGTGTTGTTAATTGAAATAAAATAAATAGAAAAATTAAACATTTCATAGTAAAAACTATGAAAAAGTTATATATCAGCTAATAGACAGACAGAAGGACAGACATAGCTAGATACTTGCAGATTTATATAAGAAGCTATATCATACATAATTACTTCTAGCAAAAGTGTCTATATATCACAAAACGAATAATTGGAAATATTTCCATAAAAAGATAGAAAAAAACTACAAATTAAATATTAAAAGAAAAAAAAATTTGTTTAATATTTTTGTCAACAAACGGATAGCAGGACGGACATAGTTAAATTGTTTCACTATTAGAAATGGATCTTTGGTATATATTTCTAACTTAGAAAAACTTAAACAAAGCTAACAATTAAGGCATTAAAGCAGAATGGGAGCTACAATTAAAACCCTTCCCCATTCTCACTAAGAAATATATATCAAATATTACAAAATTTTTTTTTAAATATTTTTTTTTTTTAACATAGAGACGGAAGGACGGACATTATTAGATTGTTTCATAATAATATAGAAAACTAAAGATTATACATCTACTTTGGGGGAATTTAAACAAAAATTTCCATATAATACAAAAAGAATTAAATGAAAAATTAAACCTCTCTTATCTAATTTCGATTAATGCTTAAAGAAAAATAAAGATCAAAATATTTGTTTAATATTTTTGTTACACAGACGGACGGACAGACATAACTAGATCATGCGAAAGTCGTACAAGGACCTACAAAATACATCTTTTATTTAGAAAAACTTAAAAAAAACCGAAGATGTATCTCAAACCGACTAATAGTTTAACATTTTCTGCCTTTTTTGCAAAAATAAAAATTAAATATAAAATATTTTGTGAAATATTTTTTCAGCAGACAGACAGAAGGACAGACTTAGTAAAATCTTCTTGGGCTGCTAGAAAAAGCAAAATTTCCGTGTATCACTAATATCTGTGTAACAATTAAACCTCTCTCTTAAGTTAGGAGTGTTAGATAGAAAAAAATAAAAAATTATCAAGAAAATAGTTCTCAAATTGTTGACAGCAGGCAGACGGAAGGACAGACATGGTTACATCATTGTGTGAGAGCCGATTTAATGGTCGTGTTATATTAACGGGAACTTATAAAACATTCTGTAAGATCACATATGTAATGCCGAGGACAATTTACACCTCTACTTTGTCTTTACGAATGGTGTGTAAAACAAACAAAAAAAAAGAAAAATATACATACATTTTTCGTCAACGGACAGACGGAAGGACGAACATAACTAAATCATTTCAGACTCCTTTCAAGACATATAATAAATATATTTAGTTTAAGAAGACTCAAACAAATCTCACGATATATCAAAAAATAAATGACAAGCACAATTAACGACCCTTCTCCACTTATAGAATGGAAGGTGAAAAGAAATAAAATAAAATTTTTGTCAAATATTTTTTATCACACAAATGCAACTACATTGTTATACATAATATACATGGCCTCTTTATAAGGACTTAAATCAAAATTGTTTTGTGTCGCATATGGAATGTTAAGCATAAATCACAGGCCTATTTTTCCTTTCTAAAAGATAGGTATTATAAATTAAATAAAATCACTTTAGTCAAAGGACAGACGGAATGACGGACAAGATTACATCAATCGAGACCTATTTAAAGATCTATTGTATACATGCTTACTTCAATGAGACTTAAAAAAATCTAACAATGTATCACAAAATATATTATAAGCACAATTTACACCTTGTCCTCACCACTTAACAAATGGTGGGTAAAATAAAATAACACATATATTGAGATTTTTGTAAAATATTTTTGTTAGCAGGCGGACGGAAGGACAGACATAGCTAGGTCGTTTGAGATGCCCACAAAAAGTTTAAATCTATATAATTAATTTAGAAAAATTTAAAGAAAAACTTTCTTATATAATAAATTTAATGGCGTACACAATTTACCCTCCTTAGCCTTACCAAATGATAGGAAGAAAAAACTAAAAAGGAAACGTAAATATTTTTGTCTGAGAACAGACGGAAGGACGGACATGACTGCAGAGTCTAAGACTGCTGGAAAGGCCTGTAATATACATACTTACATTAATGAAGTTTAAAAAAATCTCACGATGTATCACAAAATTCGTGACAGGTGAAATTTACTTCTCAAGCCCACTTATCAAACAGTGGTCAAAAAATAAGCAGATTTTTGGCAAATATTTTTGTCTGCAGAAAGACGGAAGGACGGACATGGCCGCATCGTTTTGGACTACTTTTATGTTCTACTATATACATAATTACTTCTAAGAGACTAACACAAAACTCAGGAAATATCAAAAAATAAATGTAAGCCAAAATTTACATCTCTTTTCCACATTTCAAATATTAGATAAAATGAAATAAAAATTTTGTATATAAGATTTTATCAAATATGTTTTCAATGGACAGACAGAAGGAGGGACATAACAAAATCGTCAGAGACACATAGAAGCTTAAGGAGCTTAAATATACATAGTTTCTTTACGAAAATTTTAGCAAAAATATCTATGGGTTACAAATGCTTGGAAAAATAATTAGAATTTTTGTTTAACATTTTTATCATCAGGCAAAACATAACTGAATTATAATTTTCATTATTAACAGAAATATCTTTTATAATCTAGAATAAGCAAAAATTTCAAAATACTAAAATATTTTTTCGCTAATCAATAGCTAATATGCTAAACTATTTAATAAAACTAAATTTAATCATATCATTAAATACTAATTTCAATAAATTTACCTCAAACTTTGCTCATTTTTTTATAAAAAAAAAACTCGTTTAATTTCTTTATATTCCTATAAAAATAATTTGCTTAATTAAAACTAATTGTTTTTTTTATTTAAAGAATTATTAAATATTTACACAGCTAAATACTTATTCATTCTCTTCCTCTATTTGCAAACCCCACCTCCCTGGAACTACACATTTATATTTCTCTGTCTATTTTCTAATTAAAATCTACTAACAGACTGTTATGCAAAAAATAATAATGACATTTCATTTTGCATGCAAATTATCAGTATTATAATTTGTTTTACTATGAGCTAAAAAATAAAAATACTAGCAACATTTTATATTTTTAAAAATGCCGTCTATTTGACTCATACTACTAAATAGTATAATAAAAAAAATAAAATTTTATTATCTTTTTTTGATGAGATTAGCTTTGAACTTTTTATTATTCAGGTACAAGGTAAAATGAAAAAACAAAAAAAAAAAAAAATAGAAATGAGATGAAAAAATATTAAAAAACAAAATTACGCATAAAATAAAAAATAGCACAAAAAAACGGAAATAAAATTTATGAATTTTTAAATAAAAAGAATATTAAATATGAAAAAAAACATGACATAAATCTTTCATTTATATACCTAAAATAAAAAAAAACTGTCATAACATGTTCCCCTCATTAAATTGAAATTTATTTTCTTTTCTTTATTTTAACACTATTTCAACAATTTTACTAATTAACAGCCAATTTTATAACTTCATTTGGCATCTTGTTTTTTGTGATTAAAATTTATTATTTTGTGACTTTTACTCTCTAGTACTTTTTGTCCCAAAGAATTTTGTAATCTAGCTTATAAAATCTAGTTTTTCTTTTAATTTATTTACATTTATCTTTTATTGACAAGAAAAATTTCCCATTTCAAGTTTCATTTTGATTTTTATTAAATATTTTTTCTTTTTTTTTTTCTGTTTTCTACTGCATATTTGAAATTTTTATTAAAGTCTTAAATTTCATCCATAATTATATTTTTTTTTTATGTTTGCTTTATTTGTTAAACCAAAAACCATGTATGTATGTGTTTTGTTGCTTATGAATTTTTTATCTTTAAAATCTTTTCATATTAATGATTTTTCTCCATCGTAAACTAAATTAACATCTTTACCACAAATGACAGCATTTTTAACACTGTATAAGCATCAACACGTATCCTACATGACTAAGATAGTAAACAGTCCGAAATAATTGTATGAGGGTGATTAAGTATAAAAAATTATGAGTCAGTTGGCCATAGAAAGATAATACTAATTTCATGATAATTTAAATAGCAATAGTTTATAGTTAAGAATTTAAAGCTAAGAATTTATATTTATAGTTTTGTTAACAAGCTACAGTTAAGTCTATAGTTTGGAATAAAAAATAAAAAAATACATTGAAGTAGTCTTTACTTTAACTGCTATTTAGGGGCTATTTATAGCCCTTTTTTATCAGTTTACTATTTATATAGTATGTTTTTCATTATTTTGCTATTTGGAATATATTTTGCTATTTTCAGTCAGTTTTCTAAAAGATGGCCGTTATTAATAATCTTTCTAGAAGATTGCTTTTTATAGGAAATTTTTCATTGCTTTACTATTTAAAGTAAATTTTTTATAAATTTGCTATTTATAGGATTTTGCTATTTATAGTAAATTTTCTAGAATTTAACTATTTATTGTAAATTTTCTATGATTTTGCTATTTTCAGTAAGTTTTCTAAAAGATTTTTTTCTAAAAGATGTTTTTAGCAACCTTTTTAAAAAATTGCAATTTATAGTAAATTTTTCATAAATTTGCTATTTATAGTAAGTTATTAATGAATATGCTATTTATAGTAAGTTATTCATGAATTTGCTATTTATAGTAAATTATTCATGAATTTGCTATTTATAATAAATTTTTAATAAATTTGTTATTTTTAGGAAATTTTTCATTAATTTGCTTTTTACAGTAAATACAACATGAATTTATAGTAATATGCTATTTATAGTAAATTTTCTGAAAAATTTGTTATTTGTAGCAAATTTTATAAAAGGTTCGTTATCTATAGTAAATTTTCTAAAGAGTTTTCTATTTATATGAAATTTTTTATAAGTTTGCTATTTATATGACATTTTTGAAAGGTTTGCTATTTATAGTAAAGTTTACTATTTTTAATACATTTTTTATAGTTTAGATTTTTGTCTACAGTACAGGTTCTTAAATATGTGCATTATTGTATATAGTTTCGGCCATAGTGTAAAGTTTAGTATAGTCTAAACTGTAGGCTATGATTTTCACTATAGTCTGTAGTTTGCTTTATATTATAGTCTATAGTCTACAGGTTGGAAAATAGTTTAGAATACAGTCTCTAGTTTAGAATATAGTCTACAGTTTAGAATATGGTATATATTTTACACTGTAGTCTTTAGTTATGAATTTAGTCTTTAGTTTATACTATATACTATAACTGACTCTATAGTCTGTATTTGATACTATAGTTTATAGTTGAGACTTGAGTCTATATTATAATTTAGACTTTATTATATAGTATATACTGCAGTCTATAAACTCTAGTATATATCTTAGACTATATTCTATAGTTTATGCTATAGTCTATAGTTTGTACTATAGCCAATAGTTTGTGCTATAGTTATATAGTCTATAGTTTTTGCTGTAGTCTATAGTTTGTTCTATAGTCTATAGTTTGTGCTACAGCCTAAAGTTTTTGCTATAATCTATAGTTTGTGCTATAGTCTATAATTTGTGCTATAGTCTATAGTTTTGCTATAGTCTGTAGTTTGTGCTATAGACTATAATTTGTGCTATAGTCCATAGTTTCTTCCATAGTCTATAGTTTGTGCTATAGCTTATAGTTTGAGCTGTAGTCTATAGTTTATGTTAAAGTCTATTGTTTGTGCTGTAGTCTATAGTTTTTGTTGTAGTCTATAGTTTGTGCTATAGTCTATATTTTGTGCTATAGTCTATAGTTTGTGCTATAGTCTATATCTTGTGCTATAGTCTATAGTTTGTGCTATAGTNNNGTCTATGATCTTGTGCTAACAGTCTATAGTTTTTGTTATAGGCCTTTAGTTAGTGCTATAGTCCCTATAGTTTGTGCTATAATCTGTGGTAGATTCTATAGTCTATTGTTAAGTATAATTGGTCTGTAGTTTGGGCTGTAGTCCATTTTGTTTAGACTTTAGTAATGATATCTTTTACTAAAATAGTTTAATAGTTTAAGCTTTCAGTCTAAGAAGATTCTAGACCATAGTCCTAACAATTTCGACTTATAGCATATAGTTAGACTATGTATAGAAAGGTTTAGGCCATAGTATACCGTTTTAGACTGTAGTTCGTAGTTTAGGCTATAGTCTGTACTTAAGAACTGATAGTGTATAGCTTAGTCCTATAGATCTGGTTCTGTTTTTACCATAGTCTAGAATTTTAAAGATATAGGTTTTTTTTTCGTTAGGGTATAATTTTAGTGAGCCTATGGGTTTCATTTTTTTTTTTTTTTTTTTTTTTTTTTTTGCTATTGACTTTTTTCTTGCCCTTAATTTAATCTTGTTAAGTTTTAACCGTTAACATGATATCTTTCATTATTATTTTTTTCTTTTTATATTATTTTGCCGCTGTTAATGTTTTGAACTGTAAGTAGTAACAGGAAAATTTATTTTTTTTCAACATATTTTTTATACGCAGTTTTTTTTTCTTGCTTTTGCCTTATAGATACTTTACAATATTACTTTCATATGTAGATGTTTGTGTAATGTATATATATTTTTTTTCTTCATTTTACATTTACTACATCTTGTTGCAAATAAGCTATGTAAATATTTAATTAACAACTCGTCTTAAAGTCACAATGGTGTGGTTTATATGAATGTTGTGTGAATATTATGTTTTAGCTGTTATTTTTTTATTTTTTTCAGTTTAACGATAAAACGAAACGACATAGTATGTTTATATAGATGAATAACTGAATGAATGAAATTTGAGTTGATATAGAAAATAATGTTGAAGATGAAAAGGGCTTAAAGAGAAAAAATTTTGTTTGAAAAGATATGAGTGATTTAGAAAGGGAGCATAAGGATATATGGATTAAATAAAATTTAGACTAAGGAGGTTTGGTATTCTTTTTTAAGTTTGATTTTAATTTAAAAAAGTATTTATATTTTTTATAAATATTGTCTTTTGGGACACTTTTCAAAAATTTTTGCAAAAATGTATAGTACATCTATGTGATTATCACTAAGACAGTAACATGTATCACATGTACTTTACTATAGCATATTTATATATCCTTGTATATTTTTATTTGTTTTATAAAAATATGAAATGTTATATGGAAAAATATAAATGTCAGTTAAAGAAAAATTACTGAAATCTTAAAGTTTATTTAAAAAAAAAGTAAATATGAAATAAAAGAAACTTGACTGTTTGTCTCTCTACATATGTCTGTCTTTTGGTATGCGGTTGACTGGAGACAAAAAATTTAAGATTAAAAAAATAGACAGCAAATGTATTTAAGAAATTGTTTTTGAGAAAATAAAATTTAAAAGGTTTCTTGGAAATATTTTAAAGACAAATAATTTAAGAAGCCAAGTTTAAGTGCTTCATTTTAGGAGAAAAAAAGAAAACAAAACAAAACAAATATTTGTTAAAAGCTCGTAATGAAAAAATAAAACAAATATTTCAAAAGTTTTGTCAAGTGCTATAAGCTTTTAACTAAATGAAAATTAGGAGAAATTTACAGAAAAAAAAATCCTAAAATAGAAAATATGATTCCAAGAAAAATATTAAATATTAAAACTAGCTAAAGACTAAAAGATATTTTTTTCATATTTTATATTAAAATATTAAATTTCCAACTAATAATATTTTGTCTTTTTTATCTTTTCAGTTGATAAATGCAATAAAATTTTTAGGTAAGTTTTTTTATCATTTCAAAAAAAATATAATTAATGAAAATCTAAAAATCTTACTTATGACAATTTATCACTTTAACGCTCACGCCTTTTATAGCAATTTCTCTTCAAAAAAAATAAAACCTGCCAACTACCTTGAGAAAATTATGCTCCACAAAAAAATAAGTAAATAAAAAAACTACATTCACAGACAAAGTGAAACTTATTTACATTTTGCTGTCATTCAAACCCAGTTTCTGATTAATTGCTGGCCCACTGCCAATTATACTATTGACCAGCTCCGTGTAATATATAGCAACTGAAAACAAAAGTACAAAATTTATTTTACTAAAAAAAAACTACCAAGTATACAAAAATTAATTACAACAACGTAATTCCAAGTCATGCAAATGTAATTAAAATATAATTTATTTTTTTGGACTGTTTTGTATACAAAAATATTCAAATACAAAAACAAATTATTTATAAATAAATGACTATAAAGTAACAGTTTAAAAAGCTAAATAAAACTTTTTAATTAACATTTTATTACATTTATTATACCTTATGGATTAGACCGACAAAATTAAAATGAAATAAAACAACAACAACAAAAATAATGATAACAGAAAAAGGTATTAACAAAAATAAATAAAGATTAAGTAAATAATGAAAAGGAATTTAAAATTAAAAAAAAATAAATAATTTACACGTGATAAAAAACAAACAACAAGTGAGAAGGACAATAAAAGGATATTAAGGTTAAAAATAAATCATAATATTAAAAAAATGATATTTATAAGTCACAAGCTACTTAAAGGATATTTTTTTATAAAATTGCTATTTATAGTAAATTTTTCATGAATTTGCTATTTATAGTAAATTTTTCATGAATTTGCTATTTATAGTAAATTTTTCATGAATTTGCTATTTATAGTAAATTTTTCCAATATTAGCTATTTATACCATATTTTTCCAAAATTAGCTATTTATAGTAAAATTTTCCAAATATAGCTATTTATAGTAAATTTTTCATTAAATTGCTATTTATAGGAAATTTTTCATTAACTTGCTATTTATAGGAAATTCTTTCATAAACAGGCTATTTATATAAAATTTTTCACAAAATTGCCTTTAATAAGAAATTTGCTATTTATAGTAATTTTTTTTCTTATAAATTTGCCATTTATAGTAAATTTTTTATAAATTTGCTATTTATAGCAAATTTTTCATTAATTTGCTATTTATGGGAATTTTTTTATGAATATTGCTATTTATAGTATATTTTTCATAAATTTGCTATTTATAGTATATTTTTCATAAATTTGCTATTTATAGTTAATTACATAAATACATAAATTTTCAGTTAATAGTAAATTTTTTATAAATTTGCTATTTGTAGTAAATTTTCTAAGAATTTGCTATTTGCATTAATTCTCTAACCACTGGCTATTTACAGTCATTTTTCAGCCATTTGCTATTTTTAGTAAATTTAAAAAAATGCTATTTACTGTAAATGAGCTGATTTACCCTGCATTGCACGGGTTTTATTGTATAAAAACATTGAAATTGAATTTTGTATGAAAAACATAATAACTGCCATATGAACAAAAAAGTACCACAAAGTTTATTAATATATTTTCATTACTTAGAACCATGTCTCTAAAATAAAAATTTTACAAAATTCAAAAAGTACTATCAGAATAAAAAAAAAGTACCACAAAATCCCCTGTTATGTTTTCACATTCATTTAGAACTACATATCCTAAATTTCATGTTTCTAGGTTTACAATTACAAAAAATTAAAAAATACCATTAAAATAACAAAAAAGTACCAAAAGTTCTCTCTGTTATGGATTATCATTCACTTAGCACCCCGTGCTCTTAATTTCATCAAGTATTATAGAAAATTCAGAAAGTACCATTCAAATAACAAAAGAGTACCACAAAGTCCCTTCTTATGGATTCTTATTAACTAAAGACCATATATTCCTAAATTCATGTTTTTAGGTTTATAAGTGTAGAAAATTCAAAAAGTACTATTAGAAGAACGAAAAAGTATCACAAAGTCCACCTTTGTGAATACTTTTCAACATCGGACCATGCGTTTTTTATATCATGTTTCTTGGTTAAATATTACAGAAAGTGCAAAAAGAACCAATAGAAGAAGGAAAAAGTACCACAAAGTCCATCCTCTTGAATACTAACCTACAGGACCAAGAAGTCTTTGAGTACCACGAATTCCACTCTTGTGAATTCTTATCTACATAATTTCATTAATTAATTAATTAATTTCATGTTTCTATGTTTAATGTAATTGAAAATTCATTATTAAGTTTGAATAAAATGTAATTTCCCGCTTTACTCCTTTTTTGGTACTTTTTTCACCTATCGAAGTATCAAAAATTTTATTCCAATAAATTTATAAATTGTAATAATATCCCACATTAAAATCCTCATTTGAACATTTAAATAAATATAAAAAAATGCATTTAAATAAATATAAAAAATGCGAATATAAAAAAAAAAGTTTTATGAAAAAAGTACCAAAAATAGGTACGATTTTTACCCCTTAAACGTTTNAATTTCTAAAAAGTATTAAACTTGTATTTCTCATTTTTTGATAAGTTATGAATAAGACATAAATTTTATCTGTATGTTGATTGATTTCAAAGATATATATTGTGCCAAAAAAGTACCAAAATACAATTTTTACCCGTTTTCTCCCTAAATCGGCTGAATTTCCAAAAATTAGCAGACACCGGTACAATTATTTTTTAAATGAATAACGATAACTATTCAATTTTGTTTGTATCATTATTAGTTTGTGAGTTATAAGGTTACCGTTTTTACCCGTTTTTACCTTTTTTCTTACTATTTATAGTAAATTTTTCAAAAGTTAGCACTTTGTTCAACCGCATAAAAATCTAAAGCTTATGAGCAACTTTCTACCCCTACCTCTACTATTTACTTAATATTATTTTTTTTAGCGTTCTCTTACTATTTCCATTTCCAAATAAATGACATGTGTGTGCTACGTGCTGTTTTCATCGAACATTGTGTATTTTTATTTTTTTTAAATACAATACTCTCGTATTGTCAAATAAACATACCGCATACAATCACTATCAGATATCAAATAACGACAGCAACAACAACAATACAACAAACAAAACATGTCAAACTCATACACAAGCTTAACAACGTCCACAGATATACTTTCCAACAATCAACAGAAGTTTGTATTTGAAAAAAATAGAAAAAAAAATTAAAAATATTTTTCTTTTCTTTCCCAATACAAATTCAATCCTTTTGCTGCTATTTTTTTCTATTAAAAGTTCAATTCAAACAATATTTTGTAGTCAATATTATTGATAAATTATTGAATGCAAAAGTGAAAAGCAAAAAAGAAAAATAGAAATTCTATATAAATTGAGTGAAAAGTTTATAGAAAATTTAACCAAAAAAAAAAAAAGAAGTCACATAGACTTGAAAATATGGCAAACAAATCAAGAGGGAATAAAATTAAAATTCTGGATTCTATACATACATGAATACATTTGTATATAGGAATATGTATTTATGTATGTATATGGGCTATATATTAATATGTAAGCATATGTGTGAATATATATACGTATTTCCCTCTTACACATGAGGATGTGGTTTTTAATATAAAACTTGATTGAGTTATTCCCCCAATTTATATCTAAATTATAAATGAGGGATAACTAACCAAAAATATTTAATATCAAAATGATATATTGATAAGTTATTATTAATAATATTGTTAATTTGTGAATGAAATATATAAAAATATTACAGTTAACCATGAGGCTAAAATCAATTTAAGAAATAGCAAAAATTGAACTTTATAGGAAATTTTTCCTAAATTTCTTACTTAAAGTAAAATTTTAAGGCATTTGCTATTTATAGTAATTTTTTTTATTAATAAGCTTTTTCAAAAATTTGATATTTATCGCAAAGTTTTCAGAAGTTTGCTATTTATAGCAAATTTTACGTGAATTTCTATTTATAGTAAATTTTTCATAAATTGGTTATTTGTAGTATATTCTGCAGACAGTAAATTATATAGTAAATTTTTTCAGGTATTTGTTATATATAATAAACATTTAAGACATCTGCTAATTATTGCTAACTTTTCAGACATTTGCTAATTACAGTAAAGTTTTCAGACCTTTGCTATTTATAGTATTTTTTCAAGAATTTGCTATTTATAGAAAATTTTTCAAACATTTGCTATTTTAAAAAAAAAACTTTTCAGATAGTTGTTATTTATAGAAGTGTTTTTAGACAGTTGCTATTTATAGTATATTTTACAGTAAATTTTTCAGAAATTTGCCATTTGTTGAGTATTTTCTAATTATAGTAAATTTTCTAAAAAGTTGCTATTTATGGTAAATTTGTTTACAGTAAATTTTTCAGAAATTTGCCATTTATTGAGTATTTTCTAATTATAGTAAATTTTCTAAAAATTTGCTATTTATGGTAAATTTTCTTAGCATCTACTATTTATTATAAATTTTCTAAACATCTGCTATTTAGAATAAATTTTCTAGAAATTTGCTATTTATAGTAAATTTTCTATATATTTCCTATTTACAGTAAATTTTCTAGAAATTTGCTATTGATAATAAATTTTTTAGAAGTTTGCTATTTATAGTAAATTTTCTATATATTCGCTATTTTCTAAATATTTGCTGTCTTTACTAAATATTTGCTGTCTTTACAGAAAATTTTCTAGAAATTTGCTATATAGTAAATTTTAAACCATTGGCTATTTATAGTAAATTTTCTAGATTTATTTTTATTTGTAGTCATATCTCTAGATATCTCCAATTTATAGTAAATTTTCTGTATATTCGCTATTTTCTAAATATTTGCTGTCTTTACAAAATATTTGCTGTCTTTACAGAAAATTTTCTAGAAATTTGCTATATAGTAAATTTTAAACCATTGGCTTTTTATAGTAAACTTTCTAGATTTATTTTTATTTGTAGTCATATCTCTAGAAATCTCCAATTTATAGTAAATTTTCTATAAATTTGCTATTTAGAGTAAATTTTCTATATATTTCCTATTTATTGTAAATTTATTAGAAATTTGCTATTTATAGTAAATTTTTTAAATATTTGCTACATATAGTATATTTTCTAAATATTTATAGCTAATTTTCTTAACAATTAATATTTATAATAAATTTTCAAACATCTGCTATTTATAGTAAATTTTCTGTTTATAATAGATTTTTTTAGAAGTTTGCTATTTATAGTAAATTTTCTACACATTTGCTATATATATGGTAAATTTTCTACATATTTGCTATTTATAGTAAATTTTTTAGTAGTTTGCTATCTATAGAAATTTTTCTAAATGTTTGCTATTAATAGTAAATTTTCTAAACATTTGCTGTTTATAATAAATTTTTTGAAATTAGTTATTTAGTAAATTTTGTTGTTTATGGTTTTCTAGAAATTTACTATTCATAATCAGATATATATCCTCATATATCTCCCTGTGAACTGAAAATAATCCCTCCAAGAAAATCAATTTTCATATCACGCTTCGCTTTCGATACCACAACAGAAAATATTGATAATTATATAAAATCAAAATTGAACTTCAGTCCAGATATTCTAATTAAGAAATTTACTTATTCTGAGCCGAGAAATGTTACTTCATTTAAGTTAGCTGTTCCTAATGAACGTTCGAAGTCTTAACACCAAATTAACTACACTGTTTATAAAAAGTTTTGATTTAAATTCTCATATTATTGTTTTTACTGAAACTTGGCTAAAAGATAGTATTTATAATATGGAAATACACTCTGAACGTTATCAAATTTATAGGAGAGATATATCTGATAACCGCAAAGGTGGTGGAGTGCTTACTGCTGTCTTTAGTTTACTGCCTTGTGAAGTATGTTGTTCCGGTGAGGATATTGAATTCATTTCGGTAAAAATAAAACTGAAAACCCGTAAATTATTTGTATGATGTTCTTATGTTCCACCAAATTCTGAGAGTGTCATTTATGATAAACATTTTCTATAAATAAAAACTGTCTGCATATATTTCTATCAATAGCAAATTTCCAAAAGATTTTTTATAAACAAAAAAATATATGAAAATCTTATAGATAGCAAATGTTGAAAATTTGTCTATAAATAATAAATTTCTATGTAACTAACTATAAGTAAAATATTTACAAAAATTTTTTGTTAACAGAAAATTTTCTAGAAATTTGCTATTGATAGAAAAATATGCAGACAGTTTTTATTTATAGATAATATTTCGATATTTGCTATTTATAGAAAAAATTTCAGACATTTGCTATTTTTAGTAATTTTGTTATCTATAGTTAACTATCTACATATATGCTATTTTTAGTAAATTTTTTTGAAACGATTGTTATTTTAGTTTATTTTTTAAAATGCTATTTATAGTTAATTTTATAAAGTAATTGCTATTTATAGTAAATTTTCTTTAAGGTTAAATATAAGTTTCTTAAAGATTTGCTATTTATAGTAATTTTTCGTGAATTAATTATTTATAGCACATTTACTGAAATGTTTGCTATTTTTAGTAAATTTTTTAAAATATTTCTTATTTATATTAAATTTTTCATAATTTTACTATTTATCAAAAATATCCATTAAATTTGCTATTCATGGAAAATTTTCCATAAATTTGCTATTTAACAAGATATTCAAAAAATTTGCTATATATCAAAATTATTTGTAATTATGCTATTTATTAGAAATTTTTCATAAATTTGTTATTTATCGAAAATTTCCCACAAATATGTTATTTATTAGAAAATTTCCATAAATTAGCTTTTTATTGAAAGTTGTCCATAAATTTGCTATTTATTCCATAAATTCTGCTATTATATCAAAAATCCATCCGTAAAAAAAAGCATTATTTATTTTGAAAATTTTAACTATTTGATATCTCAATCTCTAAATTTATCCCCTGGAAATTGCAATTAAATATTTTATTATGTATTTCATTTCACTCCAAATCATTAAATATCTTTAAAAATTCAGCCTGCAAAGAACTGACTTATCATTTATGACATTTCCAATTGCGGAATTATTAAACAATTTTTCTCTTTTATTTTATAGCTTCAATTTCTTTATTTCTTTCTAAGATTATTTATATGTAAAGTTAAACCACAATTGAAAGTTAGCAGAAACAAGTGATAACTATAGTCGTAAACAATACTAAGTAGAAAAACATTATGAAAATATACCCATAAAAATGCTTTTCAATTTTTATTTTATTTTGATTATTGATTGAACCCAAGCACATTCCATAACTCTAACATGATTGTTATATTTTCACATGTTTTAAAAAAAAAAAAAAAAAAAAAAAAAAGAAGAACTTAATACATAGTAAAGTTTGTAATGCTGTACTCTTTCCGTTATGCATTATTGATATGTATTGTATGATGTACATAGTGTATGTATGGGGGTAAATATGTGTATGTGTGTGGAAGTTTATGTGTATGGTATACTAATATGATATGCATTGATTACAGTTTATAAAAATTTTTATGTTGATTTAACCCAAATAATTTTTGAGCCATATAAAAACATTAAATAAAACCTATAAACAACTCAGAAATATACAGAAAAAAATATAAGAATAAATAAAACAAGAGAATAAAAATGAAATGGAAAACTAAGAGAGAAAAATATGAGTTTTTTTTTTTTGTAAATGAAAACATATATAAAACTAAAATGAAAATAAAAGCAATTTTAAGCACACATATATACAAACATACATTATATACAAACATATATAAATACAATTACAATAACGCATATTAATACAAATGAAATCAATACAAAAACAAATGTTTAAAAGAAAAAAAAAAACAGTAGTTACACATGTGTTTTTAAATATTATTAATAATTTTGCAATAAATTTATTTATTTTACTTTTAAATACTGTATTAAGGTGTAGGGATTTTATGATTTTCTTTTTTTAGAAAATTCTTTTACTTTTCAACGTCCCCTAGTGCTAAAATTAATTGCTAGGCACTTGGTTACTGTTGGTTCATTTTTCTGCTGTCAATATGCTTTTAATTAATGTTCGTTTTATATATTTTTTTAATTTCTAATATGAAAACTGCATTAGCGTTTTTTTAATGAAATTTTTCTATTATTATAATTAGTTATTGTTATTAAAAAAAAATATGTGTTATTTATATTTTAATTAAGTTGACTATGCTACCCTAATTTAAAACATTGTTTTTCTATTTATACTAAAGAAATATTTATTTTGCTATTACACTATTAAAGAAAAAAAAGCATAATTAAATTTGTTATGCTGTATGTAATAATAAGGATAAATTATTTTATATTCCATTAGATATTTTTATTCTATATTATAGTAAATTCTTTATAAATTTGCTACTTATATTAAATTTTCCAGAAATTTGCTATTTGTAGTAAATTTTATACAAATTAACTAATTACTATTAATACAAAATTTTCTACAAAGATTACTATTTATAGTAAATTTTCTAAAATGATTGCTATTTATAGTAAATTTTCTAAAATGATTGCTATTTATAGTAAATTTTCTAAAATGATTGCTATTTATAGTAAATTTTCTAAAATGATTGCTATTTTAGTAAATTTTTTGAAATTTTTGCTGTTTTTAGTTAATTAAAAAAAATTGCTATTTTAGTAAATTTTTTGAAATTTTTGCTGTTTTTAGTAAATTAAAAAAAAAATGCTATTTATAGTAAATTTTCTAATCATTTGCTATTTATAGTAAAATTTCTAATAATTTGCTTTTTACAGTAAATTTTCTACAAATTTGCTATTTATAGTTAATTTTCTACAAATTTGCTATTTATAGTTAATTTTTTACAAATTTGCTATTTATAGTTAATTTTCAAGAATTTGCTATGTTATAGTTAATCTTCAAGAAATTTCNCTATTTATGGTAAATTTTCTTGAAATTTGCTATTTAAGATAAATTTTCTTTTTCTTTTTTGCTATTTTTAGTAAGTTTCCCAAAATGTTTGCTATATTAGTAAACTTTAATAGTAAATTTTTCATAGTAAATTTTTTCATAGTAAATTTTTTGAAATTTTTGCTGTTTTTAGTAAATTTACTATTTATAGCAAATTTTTTAATCATTTGCTATTTATAGTAAAATTTTCAAAAATTTGCTACTTATAGAAATCTTCAAGAATTTGCTATTTATGGTAAATTTTCTTAAAATTTGCAGTTTTTAGTAAATTTCTCAAAATTTTTGCTATTTTAGTAAATTTTATAAAATACTTGCTATTCATAGAATTTTTTTTGAAATTTGTGCTGTTTTTAGTAAATTTAAAAAATTGTTGTTATAGTAAATTTTCTAATCAGTTTCTTTTTATAATTAATTTCCTAATTATTTGCTATTTATAGTATATTTTCCACAAATTTACTTTTTATGGTAAATTTTCTAATCATCTGCTATTTATAATAAATTTTCCACAAATTTGCTATTTATAGTAAAGCTTCAAGAATTTGCTATTTAGGATAATTTTTTTTGGAGATTTTCTATTTTTAGTCAATTTTCCGAAATGTTTGCTATTTTAGTAAATTTTATAAAATACTTGCTATTCATAGTAAATTTTTGCTATTCATAGTAAAAAAATGCTATTTATAGTAAATTTTCTAATTATTTGCTATTTATAATAAATTTTCCCCAAATTTACTATTTAAAGTAAATTTTATAATCATTTGCTTTTTATAGCAAATTTTTAACAAATTTGCTATTTATAAAAAATTTTCAAAAATTTGCCATTTAGAATAAATTTTCTTAAAATTAGCTATTTTTAGTAAATTTTTTTAAATTTTTGCTATTTTAGTAAATTTTATAAAATATTTGCTATTCATAGCAAATTTTGTTAAATTTTTTGCTATTTTTAGTAAATTTTAAAAAATACTATTTATAGTAAATTTCCTGAAATGTTTGCTATTTTAGTATATTTTTTGATTTTTTTGCTGGTTTTAGTAAACTTAAAAAAAATTGCTATTTATAGTAAATTTTCTACAAATTAACTATTTATAGTAAATTTTCCATAAGTTTACTATTTATAGTAAATTTTCCACAAGTTTACTATTTATAGTAAATTTTCAAATCATTTGCTATGTATAATAAATTTTCCACAAATTTGCTATTTATAGAAAATTTTCATGAATTTGTTATTTATGGAATTTGCTATTTTCATTTCCTAAAATGTTTACTATTTTAGTATTTCTTTTTTTTTCAAAAATTTGCTATTTATACAATTTTTCCAAAATATTTGCTACTTATAGTAAATTCTCAGTTTTTATTCCATAAATTAATAATTTTTATTTCATATAAAATTCTTAGTCCATTTAATTATATTTAACTAAACATAGGTCTGAAGAAAACTTGATATCTTCCGAAGTAGTTTCCTGAATTAATTGAAAATCACCTAAATTGTTTATTGCTTTTGTAAGCTAATTGCTATTGAATATGAGCTAAATAGTTGAAGTAAAAAGAAAGTTGTGATACAAAGTCTGCACTCACCTTTAAAAATTTTTGATATTTTTGGTTTTTTAATAAAATTTTCAAAATATCAGTTTGTTAAGCTAAAAGGCTAATATTGAGGAAGTGTATTTATGAGTCCATAAACTCTACTATAGAATTCCCATTTGTTTTCTTTACACACTTGTCAACATCATCATAGTACATTCGTATTTACTGGGCCTACAATAAACCTCTAATTAAAAAAATGTCAAACAACAAACAAAGCGGTGACTTTATAATAACAACAACTACTAAAAAACCAGCAACAACAATAACTACAAAACCAACAACAAATATAACAACAACAGAACCAGCAACATCTAACTAACTACAACAACAAGAACATTTTATGAAAACTAAAGAGCAGAACAAAATACAAAAAAATGCTGCATAAACAAAAAAAAAAACACAACTATAAAGCCTTATAAAAAAAACTTTCAATATCATCAAGAAAATAAACAAAAAGTTGTTGTAGTTGTTGTTTTTTATTATTTTATATATTTTTTTTTTCATATTAAAGTACCCAAGAAAAGAACAAGAAACAATAAGGAGTACTAGCAAAAACAAGAAAAAAAAACAACAAAAATGACAAACTCATTGAGCAAGACTCAAGTAGTAATTGTGTTGTAAATGTAGTAGTAACTATGTAGGTATACATATATATGGTTGTATGTATATTTTTGCATTTTGTCTATATGAAAATGTGTTTTAAGTTAAATAAATTATGTATAAGTTTTCCTGTTTATGCTGCTGCTACTACTACTACTACTTCATATTTTTATGACAAGCAACGACCACAATGACTACATAATTAAATTGTTGTAATAAAAGTTTTTATACTCCCTTAAGATCTCCTTAGCTTACACCTCTGCTTGGCTTTTTTTAAATATTTTTAACAACTAGTGCTCCTTGAACTAAAACAACAACAATAGCAATTACTACGTTTTACTTTAGTCACCAAGATTAAAAATTAACTTAAAGTTAAACTTTAAAAGGAAGTTTTATTATGTAAATTTCTTTAAAGCTTAGAAAAAACAGATTGAAGGAGTAATTATTTTAAATTAATAAAATTATTTTAACGGTAATTTTGAAAATTTATTTTCTCTGCTCTCTTTAAATAAATAAATAACGATTTCTAATTCTTTATTGAGAACTAAAATATTGAGTGCATTTTTGTAATTATTAATTGTTTTTGTTTTCGTATTGATTTGTTTATTGTTGTTACTGTTGTTTTTTGTTAAGGGGTCAAATTTTTATGGCTGATTTCTTGATAACCTATATTTCGTTTTCGTTGTTTTTGGGTGAAATACAAAAAGAAAAACAATTAAACAAAACGAACTGTTTTGTTTACTAAATAAATTGTAAATGAATTGTCGTAAGAAAATTCAATTCAAAACTTAGATTTATAAAAATTTGTGTTTTTATAAAACTTTATAAAACTAATTTTTAAATTAAAAAAAAATCGCATAGAAAATTTTTTAAAAAATTGCACAAAAAAAATTAAATAGTTGAAAATTTTCTAAAAACAAAAAAGTTCTTTATATATTTCTAATAAAATTTTGGAAAATTTCTTTAAAAAATCCAAATATTTTCCATAAAACATAATATAAATGAAAACTAAATTAAAAATTTCTTATAAAAATAATTTTTTCAAGGTTCTTAAAAAAATTCTAATAAATTTTATATAAAATTTTTATAAAATGTTCAAAAATTTCCTATAAAGAGAATAAGATAATTTTTAAAAATTTCCTTAAAAAAGATAATTTTTAAAAATTTCGTTTAAAAAGATAATTTTTAAAAATTTCGTTTAAAAAGATAATTTTTAAAAATTTCTTATAAAAAGATAATTTTTGAAAAATTTTTACAAAAAGAAGTTTTTATAAAACTTCCTATAAGTAAGCACTGGGAGGTCATTAGATCCTTTGTGTTGTTCTAAATGAGAAGAATTTTTCAATCCCTTCGAATAAACAATAAATTAACTTTCCGTTGGTCTAACTTAAAAACAAATCATTCTCCTAAACTAACTCCTGAAATTGGCATGTAATTTAGACAATTCAGATCATGGAAGAGTTGTCTAGCAAAGTGTCTCAATATATGCTCTTCCTCTGCTGGATATTCGCATAACAAGTGTTGTACGGATTCCACTTCTTCCTTATCTAAGCAACTTCCACAGAAACTATTTCCGGGTAACCCCAGAACTAAGCGACTGCCTTGGTGCCTCTATTCGTGGGCTCAAAAAGGTCTTTGTACACAACAAGGTTCTACAAGAGTGTTGTTAGTACCAACCTCTCCCCCTGTGGAGTGCTGGAATTGAGGGGCCTGCTTTTTTAGCATGTGCCCGTACAGTTCCTTATTCGCCGATCAACTCCCAGTTCACCAGGACGATTCTCCTCTATATACAGAAAGGAAGTCATCACATACGTGCCTTCTTGTTGCACGTATCCTCTATCGTGACGACTTCGTTTCGACCGACCTGCCCTTCAGGTAGGCATGCTGTGCTCCAGACATTTTTTTAAGGTTTCAACAGAGTAATTTAGAAATTATTATCAATAATCTTTAAGGACCAAATTAGGGTCTCTTAGTAAAAAAAATCCTCCATACAAAAATTTCTTTAACTATAAAGATAACATTAATTTGTAAGTCTTCATTTGTAAGGACTTCATAAATACATTTGTTTATACCCTACACAGATGGGTATTATGCGTTTGAGCTGATGTTTGTAATATAATGGTTTAAGACCCATCTTAATTTATACCAATCGGCTATGAATCATTTTATGAGTCGATTTAACCATGTTCGTCCGTCCGTCCGTCCATCTGACTGTCTGCCCGTCCATGTAAACCTTGTAACCAAACTACAGGTCGCAATTTTGAACAAAAATTAATGAAATTTGGCACACTGGTTTCTAATAGTTCAAGGACGAAGCTCTGGTTATGATCGGTCTATTATTTCACCTAGCCCCCATAAAAATGTCCCCCCTGGAAAAGGGTTTAATGATCATAAATACCTTAAATACAGCAATATTTTTTGGAAATTTGGCACATATAAGTTTTATATAACCTTAAATTTGTGTGACGATTTTCAGAAAGATCGGCTCATAATTGACCATAGCTCCCGTATAAACTCTTTTTCAGAAAATCACTTTATCGGGCATAAATCCCATTAAAATGTTAGTATAAAGTTAAT
>MINK01172176.1:0-33012 GCA_001735545.1 Phormia regina
AAACATTTAGTCAATTAAAAAGTTAATTCTAAAACCATTCAGTTAATTTTACAATTTTATTTAATTCCACAACTATTAAGCCAATATTTTTAGTCCAGTAGTCTGCTAGTATATTAATTCTCATTTAGTTCAGATATGAACAAATATAAATTAATAAAGTTTTTTTTTTTATTTAGTACGATGAATGTACCACATATTGTGGTACTAAGAAATAAAAATATGAAAATAAAGATTATATATATATGTGATGAAATTAGTTCATATATATGATAAAATGGAATTATATATATATGATATAATTTGTTTATATTTATGATAACATGAGATTATTAAATGATAAAATCATGATAAAATTGAAGGCAATATTTAAGAAAATGTTATAAACTTCACTAATAAATGATAAAATGGAATCATAATAATGAATACGTTCAAAAATACTTATTGTCACCTGGAATCATATACTACAATCATAGTATGTTGCTCTTAGTTTATAGTCACCAGAACCATATTTTTTCTCTGCGTGTAAGCATAAATCTGTGTGTCAAATTTCATGATGATCGGTTCATAATTTATCATAGCTTCCATATAATCAACTCTTTCGAAAATTACTTTATGGTGCATAAATCCCATAAAAATTTTAATATCAATTTAATATTCGACACAAAGAACATTTTTATAAGTATAAATGACAGTGGAAAATTTCATGAAGATCGGTCCATAATTGACAATAACAATCATATAAGACCCAATTTCGGAAATCACAAAAAAGTGCATAAATACATGTGAATCTTAGTATCGACCTAATATTCTGTAATAGTATTTTTTATTTTCTACTTAACACAAGTATAGGTCCATAATGGGTTCCTTCCCGAATTTTGGTACACATAGGCAATGGTGTAGGGTATCATATGGTCGGGCTTGACCGACTATATCTTCTTCTCTCGTTAATTTTATATTCGTTAATTTTTGGATTTAGATTTCAACTTAAGGGACGTTTTCATTAGGTCAAATTTTTCACAAGTTTAACGTTTTCTTTGTGAAGTTATTATTCTTATATGTTGTATCAATTATTTTTTTTCAAAAATTTTCTTCATTTAATGTCTCCAAACGTGACACACATTTCGAAAGATTCATTCAACACATTAAATCATCAAATCACTGGCACAACAATAGATTTTCAAATCTAAACATTTTAATTAATTTTCATTCATAAAAAAATGTTTCAACACATCATGTGCCTTTCTCTTAAGCAGCAAACAGAAATCTAACGTGTTGTTAACAATAAAATGCCATGAAATCTATAGAAAATAATTGTAAAACCATAATTATGCTCACGCTTAACAATTAAATTTCCAAAAAAAAAAAATTGAAAAGAAAACCTTTTAAAATCCAAAGAAAATAATAAAAACATTTTTATAAATTTTTTACAACATATTATGGCATGACAAGCAAAAGATGGAAAAGAAACAAAAAAGAAACGAACTTTTAACAATAAAATAAGGAAAATAATAAAAATTTATTTAAAATTCTTTAAAATTTTTTTCTTTATAAAAAAGAAAAAAAAATGCAAAAATACATAGAAAATGAATTTTTTTCTTTATTTTCAAACTCTACAAGACACAAATGTTGCAAGCAAAACAAAAGTAACCCAGAGTGCATTTTAAAAATAAGCAAAATCACGTACAAGTGTGTTTTTTGTTTCTAGATGCTTTGTTCTTTAGACATTTCCTAAGAACTACTTTGAATGTGCAGAAAAAGAACAGCAGGATTTATTGTTTTTGTTTTAAATTTATGACAGCCCAAGTTGATAGTATTGATCACTTCATTATCAGGCATAACATGTCAATTTCAAAGATCTTTCTATGGCTTTTTATCTTCAAATAAAATTCCAAAGAATATTTTCTCAAAATCCTTTATATCTCTGTATATTTCACGCTTGTTTTCTCTAAACTAAACTTCCTTTAGACACCTTGAGTAGTCAAAAGAACTTGAAATCCTATGGCTCCCTTAAGAGCCCTCTTAAGGAGAAATTTTTTTTGTCATAAAATAAATTTATTCCTAAACAGTTTTCATTCATAAAATTAAGGTCCTTAAAAATTTCTAAGAAACTGTAAAATTGTCTCACCTTTAAAAAAAAAGAATGACAAATTTTTGCATCATTTTAACACGTGTCCTTTTATTGCCACACTTCCTTATTACCAAACTTTCTAATAAACCGTTAAATTGTTTATTATTAAACTGATTTCTTTTATAGGAGAAAGTCCTTAAAGCATTTATGACATATAATGAAAACGAAAGTAATAAGTACATGATGCATTTAATAAATTTATGAGATTAACAACAAAATGAATTTTAACTACTTCCTATTTTTATTGCTGAGGAGAGAAAGTACTAAATTTAGTACCTATTTAATTCCAGAGTTTATATTCTTATTTTATGTTAAATGGGAGAAAGTGGAAATAAAATGTGATTTTAAGACAAAAATATATAGAATTATTTAATAATGTTATTAGACATCAGAAAATACTTACATAAAATTTATATTTTTTTGGTAAAAAGTACTTCGGTACTAATGGAATATTAATAAACAAAATTCGTAAAAATAAATTGTTTAAAAAAATACTAAGTATTTTAAAAGTAAAAGCAACGAAAAAAAAAATTCTAAATCATTGGATATTAGCAAAGGAAAAAAAACTTAGCTAATAATAATCATTGCACAGTGCAGGGCTCGGATCCAGCTCATACTTTGGGGGGAGGAAAATAGAATGATTTTCAGAACTATTTCCCTAAATTTTAAAATTTAGTACAAATTCTTCATTGAGAGTTTTCATTTTGGCTAGGGAAATTTCTCTTTTTCCCTCCCCGTGGATCCGCGCCTGGCACAGTGGGACAGAATCGAAATTTTTTGGTAAATTTTCAATTTTTTTTACTTCTAATCAGCTGGTTGGATTTGCATGAAATGCTATAGGCCTGGCAGAGAAGTATACAATGTTAAGTTTGGAAGGGGGACACAACAAACCCCTCAGGAGCGAAGCCAAGGGGGCTCAAAGTAGAGTACCTGTGACATAAACAATTTTTAATCGTTTGCCAAATATTTGTTTCTCGTCTAATTTTTAATATTTTAATATATTTTTGTAGGTCGTGATGTTCTATTTATCTCTTATAATTTTCGAGTTATTTGCATTTGAATTCCTAAGCACCATAATTTTGCATACTTTTGGTATTCATTTTTAGTATTTCTGATCGATTTTATTCATTTTTTCTTTAGCTAATTAAAGAACAAAATTATCTATTGAATTAAAAAAATTTAAGCCGATATCTTTTTCCGAGTCCAAAAATTGTCTATAAAAAGTAATTTTGTACTAATGGAATATTAATAAAGACGAGGGAACACCTGAGGCGCTTCGCTGCCCATATAAATTTGAATTAAAATATTAAAAAATTCTAACTTGTAATAACAAAATTTATTTCATTATAACTGAACCAGTTATGAATGAGACCATGTTTTGAATGACAGATACATGTTTATTTTATTAGAGTTGTGGTATATGTATTAGTAGTAATGTTTATCGCTTAAAACTTCTGAAATACTAATCGGATTTTAATAAAAAAATAAAAATAAATAAAAAATCTATATTCTGCACATCTATGAGAAAATATCTTTAAAGTGGTATATTTTTTATTGAAATCGATTGATAAGTGTGACCTTAAAAGGGATTACGAAAAATGTGTTTGCCTATTAATTATATAGATAATATGAAAGTGTAACAAGTAACTGACTGACTGATTCATCATCCCACAGCCCAAACGGCTGTAGCTAGAGAGTCGAAATTTGGAACGTAGGTAGGTTTTCCTCCATATAGATTCTCTAAGATGGGATTTTTTGAAATTCGATTGTTAGGAGATAAAAAAGCGTAAAAACGGATAAAATCGGTAACCTTATAACTCGTGAACTAATAATTATAAAAAAAGTTGTATAGCTATTATTATTCATTTAAAAAATAAGTGTACAGCTGTTTGGTACTTTTTTGAAAATGGGCTATTTTAGAGGGAAAACGGGTAAAAACTGTATTTTAGTACTTTTTTGGCACCATATATATCTTTGAAACCAAACAACATACTGATTAAATTTACGTTGTATTCATAACTTATCAAAAAATGCGAAATGAAAATTCGGTACTTTTTAGAAATTCAAACGTTTAAGTGGTAAAAATCGTACTTATTTTTGGTACTTTTTTCCCAAAAGATTTTTTATATTTATTGAAATGTTTAAATGAGGATTTGAATGTGGAATGTTACTACAATTTAGAAATTTATTGGAATCCAATTCTTAATACATCGATGGGCGAAAAAAAGTACCAAAAAAGGGTTAAAGCCGAAAAATTACATTTTATTCAAACTTAATAATGAGTTTTCAATTACTTTAAAGTTAGAAACATAAGATTAAGTAAATGTAGTTCTATGTGGATAAGAATTCACAAATGTGGAATTTGTGGTACATAAAGATATATATGAGTAAGAAATCAAGAGGAGGGACTTTTTGGTATACATCCTAGAACAGGTACTTTTTAGAAATTCAAACGTTTAAGGGGTAAAAATCGTACCCATTTTTGGTACTTTTTTCATAAACATTTTTTTTTATATTTATTGAAATGTTCAAAAAGATTTTAATATGGGATACTACTGCAATTTAGAAATTTATTGGAACAGATTTTTTGATACTTTGATATGTAAAAAAAGTACCAATAAAGGGGTAAAGGCGGAAAATTACATTTTATTCAAACCTAATAATGAATTTTCAATTACATTAAACATAGAAAAATGAAATTAAATAAATGTAGTCCTATGTGGATAAGAATTCAGAAAAGCGGAATTCGTGGTGATATATGGTCCTATGAGTAACAATTCAATAGGAGGGACTTTTTGGTATTTTTTGCTCTTCTAATGGTACTTTTTGAATTTTCTGTAATATATAGCCTAAAACAGGGGTTCTCACAAGATCTTGCTTCGCGAACCCCTTTTGTCATTGCAATGGAATCGCGACCCATAACAAGATTAAAAATAACAGAAAATATTATGTTAAGATAAAATCACACAGGTCAACAGCAAAAAAAGGATTGAATAACTACTAAATACATTTAATTGTACTATGGTTCCAAAACTACAAAAAATGGTCAAATTTTTAATTCTACGGAGAGTTTTGTTTAATTTTATAATTAATGAGAACTCAAAAAGTTTTAGTCCGATATTACTAAAATAAAATTAAAAAAATTTCTATTTACATAACTTTTAATCTCAGTAGTTTCGGAGTTATAATAAAAAAGTTAGCAAAAAAAAAATGAAAAATTATCTATTGAAATCAAAATTAAAATTTTCAAAATCAAAATTATCTATTGAATGAAGGAAGTTATCGAGTTCAATATCTTTAATTGTAAAAATGACTACATTGTTTTTTTTCTCTAAATTAAAAACATATGCAAATTTTAAATTTTCTGAAAAATGTATTCAGAGATGATTTTGAAATAGGAAAACAAAAATCGAATACGAAACCGGTCAAGGTACACTTCATCTCACATTTCACCCACTTTACATTAAAGTTTTGGATTTAATTTACTTTCAAAAATTGTAAAAGTCAAATTTTTCCTAAGTACAATTCGCAAACGGAATACTGTTTCGAAACCTATAATACGTTGTGAAAAGTCTTCAATCAAAGTATATGGGATTTCGAAAAAAAGTAGATCTTATAGTCGAAAATGTGAACATATAACTTTAAAAAATATACTCCGTTAAAATCACAATGATGAATAAGAATCAGTTTTTTTTTAACGATCAAAAATAACAGTTATTTTCCTCTTTTTCCATTTTTTAAATAGATTCTGGCTTTAATTGGAATTTTTATTTAAAATTTCCATATAATATTTTTATTAAAAAATTTTGTGTTTATGAAAATTTTTTCAATGTAACGTCGCGACCCGCCAGGAATGTCCTTACGGACCCTTTGTGGTTCGCGGACCCCCATTTGAGAACCGTTGACCTAGAAACCTGAAATAAAAAACGCATGGTCCGATGTTGAAAAGAATTCACAAAGAGGAACTTTGTGGTACTTTTTCGATCATCTAATGGTACTTTTTTAATTTTCTATTGTTATGAATTTATAAACATGAAATTAGGAATATGTGGTCTTTAGTTAATAAGAATCCATAAGAAGGGACTTTGTGGTACTTTTTTTCTATTCCAAACGCATTCCATATCATGTTGAAACATTTTTTACTGTAGAAGAATTTTTCATAAAAAAAAAAATTAATTTTAATTTATATTATTCAATAAATTCCGCGCAACGCCGAGTCAATCAGCTCGTCATATATATTTAAGAAGTTATTTGAATGTGAATAGGTATTCATTTATAAAGTTTTTTAAATTTTTTTCAGTTTTTGAACTGAGCCGAAAAGAAAGATGGATCTGAAATTTTATGTTTTAGGAAACACTTTCAATAATCAAGGCTTGTAGGGATCTTCGATTGCTGTGCGCTTTTAACATGGAATCACTCAACACTTCAATAGTGATTTTAACAGGAAATCCCTAAATTTTATATTATTCAATGTTTTATATGTATAAACAAAATTTAAAATATTCGCTAATATATTTAACAGTTCATGTTTCATAATTTTCAAATACAGCATTTAAATTTTTAGTTATCTTAAGCCTAAATAACCTATCTATCTTCTTCTATATCTAAAGCCAGACACGTTTCATTATTATTTATATTTCCGAAATTCATTACAAATTTTTCTATCCAAAAAAAGAAGAAGCATCCATATAACATTTTGCCATAGTCTTTTATTTATCATTTGTCCTGTGGTCATCATTAATGCTGGCACAAACATAACTACTACGATGGGTGACAAAATATTTGTTAGAATTTTCAAAAGCCTAAACAAAATACAACCAAAACTAAAGGAGAGAAAAAAAAACGAAAATAAACCAAAAAAATAAATGTTTTATTGAAGTTAGAACGCGTGACCTTTTCCAACGACAACGTGTGCTAATGCAAGCCTCTGGGTATTTTTATTTTTTCTATTTAATTTTCTACACATCATCGCTAACATCATCATCATCATCCTCGACCTCATCCTCATACTCTATGCACATAGTTGTTGGTAACTTTAATGTACAGTGGAAAAAAAAGTCCTTTAAACCTCGTTGTACCTTGTGTCCAAGTGTTGGCTCTAAGCAAAGACAACAACATGTTTTATAACTTTTATGGTATTTAACGCGAACTCGCAGCTAAGCCAACACAACAATACATTTCTAGTAAAAATTTAATTTTTTTTATATGACCCATAAAATGTATTTCTTTTTTTTTCCCCTTTTTGGTTTTCCGTTGGGTTTGTGTCAGTATTTTTGTAGTTTTACGTATACTTATGTACAGAGAAAGTGTATGTTTGTGCTTGTATTAGTGTATTTATATCCTTAGGGCCATTTTAGCACTATAATGTTAAAAAATAAAGTTTCTTCTCCTCTTTTTTTTTTAATTTCATATAGTTTGTTGAAAAATTAGGCTTTTATTTTAATGAGTACTGTTTCGCTTATTTTCATATAAATGGGGTCAATAAAGTTTTTTTTGTTTTTCTTTAAATAATTTTTTCATTTTTGTTTTGAGAATAGAGAAAAAAAACGCACATTTATAATTTTATAAATTTATACCTGTTGTTTTTACATTAGCGCACCACTAATTTTCAATAATACGAAAAACATTAAAATTTATGTAAGTGCTAAAATATTCTCATGCTGTTCATTCCACAGGAAATTATATATTTAAATAATTGATATTTAAGACCAAGGGGAATTAAGTTGTTAAAAAAAAAACAAAAACAAAATATGTTAAAGGATTAAATTTAGTAGTTTATTGGCTTTCTAAGGAAAATTAACACATTTGCATCTGGAGTAAAACAATTGACTTCTATACAGGACAGGTAAGTAAGTATTTGGCATTTATGATGAGTCTAAGAAGGATTTAAGGAAAACAGTTGCCAAGAATAATTATAGTTTTTAATGCTGAAGATACGAATTCAAGGAAAATATTTATTATAAGAAGCCGCCTTTTGAGAACAGCTTAAAATTTTATTATAAGAAAATAATCAAAGAGAGGTTTCTTAGTCAATTCGTATACATAGTATTCATAAGTACTAAACCTCTAATCCACCTCTTTCGAAATGACTCTAGTTTTCGCGATAAATCTCTATTTAATAAAATTAAGGAAGTTGCATTATATATTGCTGCATATCTCAAAAACTACTTCCACGATTTTGTTCAAAAAAATATCAAAAAATTCTTATTAAAATTATCTTCAAGTCTGTTTTACTTTACTTTTTAATAGGGACAACAGTTAAGAAGATATTAATTTCTATTTCTAAAGAAAAAATTAAATTTTATAAAAAACTGCAAAAAAAATATTTTTTTAAAAAATCACAAAAAATCTAAAGTGTAAAAATTTGAAATTTTTATTCCTCGAAAATATTAACTAATTTGTTGCCAATAATATAAGATACATTTCAATAAAATCAACGCATAACTTTTATACTTATTCACAAATTAATGAAAATACTGCTTAAAATGTTACATAGAAAAATTAGAAAATAAAAACATAGTTTGTGTTTTTTAAATTGTATATCAAAATAAAATTTATGCATTGATTTTAATAATATAGGTCTTGTTTAATTGACTACAAATGTAGCTTTATGAGCAAAGATTAAAAATTTTGATTTTTTACATTTTCGATTTTTTATGATTTTTAAAAAAAAAATATTATTTTCCATATTTTGTATAAAATTTCAATTATTTTTAGAAATTAGGCTTAATATCATTAGAACTATTAACCGTATTGAAAAATAATGTACAAAAGACTTGAAGATAATTTGACTCGAAATCTTTTATATATATTTTTGAACAAAATCGGACAAGTAGTTTTTGAGTTAAGTTTAATTATTTAGTGCAACATCTTTAATTCTACGAATCGCAATTTATCGCGAGAACTAGAGTCAATTCAAAAAAGGTGGATTAAAAGCTTAGTAATTATATCTGCTGTGTATCCGAATTGTTTAAGAAATCCCGTGCTGCAAAATTTTCGTTACATTTTGTAAATCTGTGTAATTTAACCCTTTCTTGCGGAATTTTCTTTGGCTATTTTTAAATTCAGAAGACAGAATCACTTATAAAGTTATAACATAAGATATAGTTATACGAGTGTTCCAAGATCCTTATTGCTAATCTGGGCGACCTGTCCCAAAACAGTTTAAAAATGGTGAATTTCTTCCTCCTAGGCCAACGCCGGGAGGTAAATTGAATGGGGGCTAGATGAAATATTGGACCGCTCATAACAGGCTTCATCCTTGGACTATAAACAACTTTTTTACAGCTAAAGTTCATTCATATTCATTTACGTTCGAAATTGTTGTATTTAGATTACAAAGTTTACATGGAAGGTCAGATGGACGGTCATTGTTAAATCAATTCAGAAAATCTTGCTAAACCGACTGATATAAATTAAAATAGGTCTTAGACCAATATTTTTAGGAGTTATAAATACTAAATCAAAGGTATTATAACCTCCCTACTAATGGTAATGTTGGGTATAAAAACTGTACAAAAATAAATCTGAAAAGATCTCCTTGATAGATATATAAAATTAGCTTCCGTTATGATTTGGAGGACAAGCGAATCATAGCAAAAATAAAATTTTTTAAAACCAAAAACAGACCTAAAATAAAAATGTATTAAAAATTCGAGAATCTCTGCTTCCTCAAAACAAAATATGACTCCGCTAGAACTTCCAGGAGGCACAGATTTATTAGTAAGCTGATTTTTAGTTTTTTAATACGATTAGGATATTCTGAAGGTTCTGGAAAATGTTCAGAAAAAGAATCACAAATCTGATTATCTCCGCTCCTTGATTAGAATTTCAAAATCTGCCGCCGTTTGGATTTGTAGAGCGAATAGTTTTATAAGTAAAATGAATTTTAATTTTTTAAAACACATATGACAGAAAGGCACTATATGAACCTTTTATGGAAATTTTATTAACTTTCTGTGCCTTTCTTTAGTTAGAAAATTAATAATTTTTATATATTTTTTAATAGGCAATATTCTTCAAATTGTATTTCTTTGAATTAAAAAAAAAACAATTCTTAAAAAAATTTGATAAGACGTTCTGAAGTTAAACATATTCCAAAAGTAACAAATAGTGGTCAAAAGTAGCAAATTAAACATCTTATCCATTGTTTAGAAAAATTGCTGCAGGCTGCAGCAGCAACAAATAGAACCAGACATCTATATAGAATAGCGAAGGAAATATCAGGGAATGGACGAAACCATGAATGTCCCTTGAAAGACCCGTTGGAAATATGGTCCGATTACTATGCTGGTATGATCTTAATAACAGAAACCACCACAGTACTACGCTGTCGCTGTTGCACCAAGTCAGCAATGATATAAATACCACATGGCCGGAGAAGACAAAAATAGCGTGTACCATCAAGAAAGGCGGCAGCTGTGGCAACAACAACCCGTAATTTCTTAAAGTAAAATCTAAACTCAGTGCGAGGATGATTATCGCGAAGTTTTGGAATACAAACTTACTGCCTCCTGAACTCAATGCTGGTGTCGTCGTGAAAGTACCTAAAAGGGTGATCTGACAGAGTGCCACAATTAGAGGGAAATAACTTTGCTGCCAATGGTCATCAAGGTATTGGCTCATATAATATACAACAGGTGATCATCCACTTTATCACCAGAACTCCACTATGAACCAGACGGCAATTGGACCCATCATTCATGCTCTGACCATTTGGACAGTCTGCTTATTATTATTGAGCAATCTGTAGAATGGAAAATGGCACTATACTGTATTATTATCATTTTTTCGAGGGCGTAGGAAACCCTTCATCACGAAGCCATATGGAGGGCACTTCGGAGTAAGGGAATTACATAAGGCTTAGGCGAGGTATTACATAAGGCTTAAATACAACGATATGGTGGCGAAACTGAGGGATGTCCAGTCTATAGCACCTGAAGCTGATCTACATATAAACAGCCAACTCTTCAAGATTCAAAATAGACAGTGTCGAACTGGAGGATGTGGAATCCTTTGTATATCTTGAAAACATTATATCGACATCAGGAAGCCCACATGAAGATATTGCAAATTGTATCAATCTCTCCTATCCTACACATACAACGACATGGCGGCGAAACTGAGGGATATCCAGGCTATAGCACCTGAAACCGGTTATATATTGAAATACTGCTAATCGCATCAAAAAAGCTAATCCAGCTATTAGAGCACTGGATTGTTTGTGAATCTTGGTACATCACATCTAATGATTTGCATAGATTGCACTCTCTACAGAAATTATTGAGGATATTCAAACCCAATACCATTTCCAATAGAGAGGGAGAACTGGGAAGACTTTAATCTCAGTTGAGATAACAAAGCAAAAATGTCACTGGATATACCATGTATTGGGAAAGAATCCCGCTAATATAGCCAGAAACGCAATAGAATGGAATACTTAAGGAACCAGAATAAGAAGAAGACCAGCATACGGGACGAATGCATCAGGAAAATAATGGGCCGACATAAAAATAATGGCTCAAAACCAATCAGAATGGAAGAAATTTGTTGTGGCCCAATCCAGACGAATCTTTTTTCAATTACATTTTTACTTAGTTTAAAAATCATTTTGGGAATAGTTCTTTTCGTTCTTGTTTTTTAAAAGTTTGATGAACACTTTGAAATAACAATCATAAGAAAGTGTTACATTTCTTTTAGTTAAAAGCATTTTGGAAAAAAGTTCCCTTAAAGATAACAATAATATTCGTGAAATTGTTTCTAGATAAATAATAACCCAGTTTTTCTTTTTAGAGTTTTATTTAGAGTTCTATTTTCACCTAACAACAACAAAAAAATCGTTCCATTTCTCCATTTAGATAAATAAAAAATTACTCTCTAATAATAATTTCTTATCAAGACCACCTCTTTGTAAATAAATATATATTTAGAATAAAATCGTGCTTAAAACATTTAACGATAATTTGTAGCCAAGACAATCATAAATACTAATTGTCTTCAAAATAAAAATATTAAAAAGGTACATGTTTTTGTATTTCGTGACATCTATGCCACAGGTTATCTTTGCTTATATGGTGGTCGTTAGACTCCTATTAGAACAACCAAACAAATTTAGCCACAAAATCAAAAGAAAAATGAAACGAAACTAAACCAAAGTGAACTAAACTAAACTCCCTTTTTAGGAAGTCATAAAATAGATAAAGTCCCATTAGTGAAAATGACCTGTAAAATAAAACGAGACATAGCAGAAGATACAACAACACAAAAGTCAAACAAAATGAAAATAAAAACCAATAAAGGAAGCATTAGTAGCCTAAAGATAGCAACTCTCTATTGTGTGTATTTAAGAATAAAATTTTACGGAAATTAAAATAAAAATGGAATGGGAAAAAAATCTATAATCAACCTTAGATATATTTAGTAAAAAAAAAAATAAAATGACTCACTGTGTCTTAGATGTCAGTAGGTAAAGATGCAGTTAGTGAACAATATCTTAGCTATGGACCATAATTTTCCTTTACTTAGTTATCACAAAAAGTTCCTGGTTTTTATCAATTATACTGCGTCAATGAGTTTATGACGCATCCCATATTTGTAATATGTTGTAGCTACATTAACTGCGTTTTTGTTTAGCTTGTCTACTACTACGTCACTCATTCTTTCATTCATTTATAATGTTTTGGTATTAATATTAGTTCAAACGCAGCCAGCCAGCCAGCCCAGTTTGAAAGTATCTCGTTTAATTTAACCCAGTTTGTAATATAAGTAATAGGAGAACTACACGGTGATTATATTGTTACTTTAGTTAATAATATTATGAGTCTGTCTGTCTTTCTGTCTGTCTCTCTATCTGCTCGTTTGTCTTTATGCGTTTTTGTGTGTGTCTATATCCGTCGTAGACACTTGTTTTAAATTACTTAGTTTGTTTTTTGCCGCCTTACTTTAATACAAGTAATTTTGATGTTGTTTATCTTTTCCTCCCGCAGTTACTTAGTCGTCGTCATACAATTTTGTAGGTCAGAGTCTAGTGCAGGTGAATGGCTTTTTAGTTATTTACTATGAAAAATTATCTAATTTGAAATTGATTAATGACTCGTAGTGTGGAGTTTACATTATATAAATATTTACTGTTGAATAAAGGATAGGAAATTGTTTATTTTGTTCTATTTTTATCTTTAGATTTAAGGTTTGGTTATGGAAGTAGTTGAAACTGATTTCAATAAACTTTAAGACAAAGTAACAAGTCCCTACTGTTAAACAAAACTAGAAAATCTAAAAAGCTTAAATCCATGCATATAAGAAGACTTTTTCCAAGAGATAGGGGTTCAAGCCTTTCATTGTACACTCGATGTATACAGCGGTAATTAGACCAATTCTTACCTATGAAGCACTTGTCTGATGGAGTCAATACTGGGCTGGGTACAGAGACTAGCTTGTCTTGCATTTATTAGAGCGATGGATTTAACTCCGTAGGCTATATCAAATACCCTCTAAAGGTTAAGGGAGTCAGGCGAACTTAGGCATAGGTAGGCGAGACTATCTGAGTGTCCGAACGGCCTATGTCATCACTAAAATCCTTTAGGATCAGCACCGCTGACAGGAAAGCTTAGCAGCAAATTCTGTTTCTCAGTAGTCTGTCTTCAATGACGGGTGGTTTACGGAGACCAGAACCGGATCATGAGTTTTCTCTGAAGACCTAAAACTTTCAATATCTCTAAGATTACCGAATACTTGTATAGTATTCCAGGCTGAGATATATGATATAACTGTAGCTGCTAGACGAATTAGAAAACTCGTTTCAGAAGATCTTATTGCGGACTTCTTTGTAAATAGTCAGGTGTGATCGAGGCTCTGAATTCTTATGTGGTAAAAATGAATGCAATCGTTGTCTTTCCCAGTTGCACACGCAATGTGTAAGACAATTATGCCTACCAGGGCACAAAGGTGTTCTTGGCAATGAAAAGGCGGATGAGCGCTCAAGATCTGGTTTTTCAATGAAGGCAAGGGAGGGCCTGATTGTTGAACTTTCGAATCTGATAGATGACTGGGCGATTTAGGAAATACCCTTTTGGCTATTAATAGAAGGATGATTTCATTTCTAACAGGCATCATTACGGAACTCTGTATAATAGGACGTAGGTCCGAATACATAAGCTTTACCAAAGTGATTTCTGTAAATTGTTTTAATAAGAAGAGAACATCTTTTACGCGATTTTCTGACACTGCAAGAGCGCAGACTCAATCATTTGGGGCAAGCGCTCCATTCAGAATATTGACGATCTGTAGGTTTTTCTTCCTTTATTTTCCAGTGTATAACAATGGGCCATATTAGGCGTCCGGATGTACTCGCTAAGTTTGGCTAACTTCTCACGCAACCTAGCTTTTTATGAAGTTTTTTAAAGTCCAATTTAGCTTATTTTTTCTCAAGTCCTGGCAACACTGGTCATCAGATCACACTATTAGTGAACTCATGAAATCAGCTCTAAGCGTTCTACTGTCATAGGCTATGGACAACGGTTTGGGAGTAAATCCCACAAATACCCAACTAGTGCTTTTCACTAGGAAATATAAGTTTCCGGTTTTCAAGACACCACGTCTTGATGGCAATGAAGTCAAATACCTTGGCGTAATTCTGGACTCTAAGCTCTCTTGGAGACAAAATGCTGATAGTTGTATGCAGAAGCCACTATGTGTTTTCTATACATGCAAGAAAACATTCGGGAAAAGATGGGGTCTGAATTAGACTCATTCTTACCTACGGTGCTCATGTATGGGGAATGGCAGTAGGCAAAAGAACACATATATCTACTTTGAATAAAATGCAGATTGGCTTGTCTCTATGCTTGACATCCCTCTCCTTGATATTTTCATTAGAATTATCTCCGCCAAGACCGCTCTATGGCTGAAAAAGTCGAGCGAACTCAGATACTGACGCGTTAGTCAAGGCATTATATTGAATGTAATAGGCAGATCAGCTCCTATACAGGAGACTGGCTATTTAATACCAGAATGATTTTTGACAACACATTATAAGCCAGCATCTTATCTATAGAATAGTGGGCAACAAATTCCGTCTTTAGGGAATATGCAATCTCAGAATTCACTAATGGTTCTAAACAGACACAAGCACTCGTTCCGTCGTTTTCTCTTTTGATTTAGATATTTCGATGTCTCTCAGATTACTCAATTCGTGCGCAGTTTTTTAGGCCGAAGTATATGTCATTGAATTGTATTTGTAGACAGGTTTTGCGGCAATCAAGGCTCTAAATTCCCCTCAATTTTAGGATGCTTAAGTTGGAAAAGGAGGGGAGCTTTCTTTCCCTATAGGGCTTTATTCACAATGGGTCTAATAGCCTCCTCTCGCTTTTATAAAACGAATCAAATTTTTTTTTTTATTCTAGAGATATTTCTGTGAAGATATCTTTCAATAAAGTATAATATTATTATACTTATTATAATGTTATTATACTATAAAATTATTATACTTTTTCAATCAAAGAAATACATTATTTCTGCCATTTAAATTAAAATTAAATATCCTTTGTTTTGAATTCAATAAAGCTATCGTCGAAACATTTTTTTATTCAATAGATATTTTTTTCATAATTAGTTAAAGAATAAGCTGAAAAATGGGTATATATGTAAAAACTCTGATCCAGGATCTTGAATACAATAACATATAAAAATACTTGAACTTGGATGAGATAAAACTTCCCAAGCGATTAAAAAATTTATATTTTAAAGGTAAGCTCGTTTAAGCCCCCCTTAGCTACGCCTCTGAGGTCTCTGCTGGGTACTACTTTCAATTTTAACATTTTACACTCCTCCTCTATACCTGTACCAAATTACTCTCAAATCTAATAAGTAGAATAGAAGTAACAGATAAATTTTTTTATCTACATAAGAAAGTTAGAATTTGAAGAAAATTTTTACTGCTGCTATTTTTTCTTCAATGATTTCATAGGCTTTTATTTAATTCACTATAATTAAAATAAATACCAAAAATTCTAAATAAATACAAATTTTATTTATTAATATTTAAATTAATTGATTTCGTAATCGTTAGTCCCCTCATAAGTATTAAACAATCTCATTAAGATTAATTATTATAGCATTAAATAGTGATTTAAATATTAGCAGCAATAAGAACAAAATAATAAATAAATTAGCAGTAATAAATGCAAATGCATTCTAAATAAATTTCCTAAATTTCCAAATATTATACTAAATATATACTTGTTTACAATTAAGTTTAAGTATCATTAAAATAGTTGTTAAATTGACGTAAGCTTAATTGTATAAAATTATTTAAATAGTTATAAATGAATGTAAAATTTTAAATATTTTAAAACCAGTAAGTAACTAAATTAAATAAGAAAAATTAGAAAAAAATATTAGTAATATTTTTAAAATAGCAGGGAATAACATTAGGGGTGTATTAAGTAATTTGTTATGACAGGAGTTTATTTTAAAATGACACCATAGAATTTTTATTATCTTAAATTATTAGCATTTTTGTAATAGTTTTATTATAATGAATAATAAGTATTGGGGAATTTTGTTTTGAGTTTTAGCTTTAATTAAAAAATCTGCTCTATTTATGGGGAATTTCTTAAATATTTAAACATTTTTCTTAGCACGATCAGAATATTAAACTTGTGTATACCTTTTCAAAGATCAATTAGATTTACAAATATTAGACATTTTTTTGTTAAAGACTAAAGAAACCTTTCAAATATTGTAAAAATAATACACACAAAAAAAATCGAGTTTTGCATATAAATGTTAAAATTATTTTATTTTATTATTTATTTAGCTTAAGAATTTTTTCAACAAAATTTCGTGGGCGTTACATTAAAAGAAATTTAAATTTCATTTAATTCCTATAAACATTTATTTTAAGCATAAATTTTTATTTAAAAAAAGAAATAAAAAAAAAATAATAACTAAAATTATGCACTATAAATTTTATGTTATGCAGAGAGACAGAGAGTAAAAAACTGTTATTTAATGTGTCAAAATTGACATAAAATATTAATGTGGTTTGTCAGTTTGACACAAACACACTACACTAGAAGAAGCACATTATGTACAATAAACTTTTTTTTTCGTAGTGGCTCAAGCCCCAGCAAAAATATTTTGTGTTTGATGTCATATAATATATACACACACAACTACATGACAAATTGTCACAATTTATTCTCTTTAATAGAGAATTTTACATAATAAAAGAAAGAATAAAAATAAAAAAACAAAAACAAAAAAATAAAAAATTAGGACATTTTTCTTTTTCCATTGTTTTTTGGCGGCGGCTCTTTATATTAATGAAATTGCCGACATTATGAAAATAAATAAACGATTTAATATAATTTGTAGTAATTTAAAAGGTTACAATGGTGACATTGTACGTTGAGGTCATTAATACTTTGGAAGGGGTCAGTTAATATTTATATTACAAAATTATTAATATCAAATATAAAATAAATAAGTATTTTTTATCTGTTGTTATTAAAAAAATATTTTTTTGTTAATTTTAATAAATTCGCCTAACGCCTTAACTGTGCTTCTAATAATTATAAATAAAAATATACAAAAATAAATGAATATTTTTATTTAATAAGTAATTAATTTTAATTGTTTTCATAACAATATTCTAGGAATATCTCTCCTTTCTTATTAATCCTCATTTAATTAATAAATTCACCTCCTCTTTCATAAACTTTTAGTTTCAAATTAGCCCGAAAAGTTTTTATAGGTCGCAATTGTGGAACATTTGGAGGGTTCATTTTCTTTGGGACAAATCCTATTTGAGAGGACGCCAAACCTGGCCAAAAAATTATTTTTTGTTTTCGATGATATTTTTCGATAAAATTTTTAAGTACTGGCACACATTTTTCATTGTAAACTTGGGCATTCACAGCTAATCCACCTTTAAAAAAAAAACCTGTTCACTGATACCACTTTAATTTATGTCTCGACGTCCATTATGAGCAAGAAAAGTAATTTCTGGAAAGCTCACGTATTCTATGTTTAATTACCTTTTGTTGAGCTTCGATGGTAAGTGGTGCTGTTCTTTTCTTCCTTTTCTGTACTCCCATGAATTCTAAATTTTTCTTCATTCTGTTTTTGTCACACCTAATACTTCATTTATTTCTTTAGAGAATAGTTTTCTTTCAATTGACATATTGTTCTCATATAAGTTTACTATCTTGTAGATAAAGTTTTTTTTGAATCTCAAGTCCTTAAAGTGCCAAAAAAAAATCATTTTTGGTTTTATTTGGGTTTTTTTTACAAAATTTAACAATTAATTTTTTAGCTGTATTTATTACAAAAATATTTTTAGAACATTTATCCTTTCTTGTTAATCTATCTAAGTAATAAATTCGCCTGATGTCTAAACTGTGTTTCTAATGATTATAAAAAAATATTTTTAGAAAATTTATCCTAGATTAACAAATCTATCTATGTAATAAATTCGCATGATGTCTAAACTGTGTTTCTAATGATTACAAATAAAATTAAGCAAAAATTGCTTTTCTGATAATTATAAATAAAAATTAAAAAAATGTATTCATTGTTAATATATCAATATTTTAAGAACATCTCTCTCTTCTTGTTAATCTTCATCTAATTAAAATATTAGCTCAACGCCTTTTATTTTGTTTCTAAAAATTATAAGTAAAAATATACAAAAATAATAATTTTAATATGTTTTTATTAAAACAAAATTTTAAGAATATCTCTCCTTTTTTGTTAGTCCTCATCTAATTAATAAATACACCCAACGATTTAATTGTGTTCCTAATAATTAATAAATTTGCATAAAGCCTTAATTATGTTTCTTATAAACATAAATCAAAATATACAAAAATCAGCATTTTTATTTGTTCTTATTATATCAATATTTTAACATCTTTCCTTTCTTGTTAATCTATATCTAATTAATTTAATTGTGTCTGTAATAAATCTTGTCGTCAAAGAAAAAAATTTTCGTGCTCCTTCAAAAAAAAAAATATATATTATAATAAAAAAATAAACAAATAAATAAAAATTGTGGACCAAATGGAATTTCGCCTGCTAAACTCGAATCAGCTTTAGGGGTTTTCCCATCAGGTGGAGATTTTTTAATGTGGAGTATCTAAGTTTGCATCCTAAGTAAGCCGTTTCACTATAACTCGTGAATCGTATGCACTTCTATAAATAATACACAAAAATTTTTTTAATGAAAATGAAATTTTTATCCGCTCAATAGTTTAGAAGATATTTCGAAATAAGTGTCCGAAAAATAATTTTCCATGCTATATTAAAAATTTCTTTCTTTCTAAAAGTGAGAACTTTTAAAATTATTCAGTTTATTATCTTTATCTCAAAGCTGACAAAACTACGAGCAAATAAAGCCACGTATCATAAAAAATTTATGTACAAATCTTTATTGCGATCACAGTAAAGTGAATGCAAAAAGCAGGTACTTTTTTTCTATCACGTATTGATCTTTTTTAAGAGCATGTTTACTTTGACCCCACTTTAAGTTAACGATGTGGTCAAGAACGGCTTATCCAATTAAGATTTATTAAACTCTATTATAAAGCAACTTAAATTGTCTTTGAGCTGAATTTATAAAAATGTTTATATAGTTAATATTTCCGTAGTTATTCAATAATGAGTATTATTTATTTATTTATTTATTTATTTATTTATTTTATTCAAAAATTATGAAAATTTTGATCCTTAACTCCGAAATTCAGGAGCGAATAAAAAAATATTGTTGACATATCTTAAAGACAATTTTTTTATATATCTTTTGGTGTATCACTTATCAAAATCGTGTAAACGATTCTTGAGTTATAGTCAAAATTTAACAAACTATTCTCGAATTTTGTGATAGAAAAATGCAGATTCTGTTTTAAGTCGTCAAAATCCACCATCAATATATTTTTATTTCAAAAATAAAATATTTTGGTCAACAGTGCACTGTGGGGTCAAACGCGAATTTTTTGGTAACAGATCTGTATCTCTAAAACTACATCTCGCAAGGACTTAGGCTTTCAAAGAAATCATATCGTAGTCACCTTGTGATAACACAAAATAATCTACAGGGTGTCAAATTGGACTACTTCGAGTATGTAAAAGTTTCAAAAAATCTTAATATGTTTTTTAGATAACTTTATTCAACTTTTTAACCGTCCAAAATAATTCAATGAAATTTAACATAGTTATTACTGAGTCATTTTCTAAATACTTTGGAGGAGTACAAGTTTCTAAGCTGGTATGTAGGCAGGAAAAGAACTTTCGAAAGTTGTAAACTCTTTTAAATAATTCTTACATACTATCAATGGTGAGGCATTTCGGAGGTTCTCCCACCTGCCCAAGACCACCTAGAAACTTCTCCAAAATAGTTGGAAACTACCTTAATAACAACTGTGTCAAATATCATTGAAATGTGTTTAACGGTTCATAAGTTGCACACAATTATTTAAAAAAACACGTTGAAACTGCTATGCACTTTTGTATATAGAATGTAAATGTGTGTTGCAGACATTTACTATGGAAATTAGGGAAAATGTACATATTTCGCTGAAGAGGGGACAAGTTTCAGTAAGTATTTTAATTATTGTGTAAAGGATTTATACAAGTGTTTGGTATCATTGGAAAGGATATTACATGAAAAATATCACCTTATTTCTTACTTTGAAAAATTTTCTCTTAAAATTAATGAGATAACCTTCACATGTAAGCGTATTTTTTTATAGAGATTAGAGATAAGACTATCTATATATAAAAATTCTTTTCTGTCGAATCATAAATGAATTTTTGGAAATTTTTTAAAAAAATGACATACCCGAGATGGGCATCATTGGAGGGCCACCCACTTTCCCCTGACCCGCTAGGGGTACTCCGCCAAATCAACTCGAAAACACCTCAGCTCTGACCGTGTGAAATTTTATTGTGATATCTCTAACGGTTCTTTAGTTACTGAATTATTTCCAAAAACATAAATCGTTTTGGAACCACTGTGCAGTATGAATCATGGGTATTTTTATTTAACTGTGAATAAAATCAATTTTGAAGATTTTGACTTTATTTTATTTGCAGCATTAACAGCTTTTTAATATGAATAATAAACTGAAATTTTTGGTGTTTTATTAATTAAAAAAAATTTAAGTAAGAAAAAAATTTAAAATTTTGCACGAAAAAAATTTAAGATACTTATTTCAAAATAACTTTAAAACTATTGAGCACATAAAAAATTAAATTATGGTGATTTGAAGATATTTTTAGTACGCATCTCTTGGTATATCAATCGTCCACACTGTTCTTAATTTATGAGGAAATATACTAGAATAATACTTTTAGACCAGATGGAAAAAAGAAAACTAATTCATGTTTATTACAACAAAATGCATCAATTTTAGCCATTCGTAATTATAAATGAAAAATATTAAAAGTTATGTTATTTTTATCTGTTTTTGTAACATCTCTCCTTTCTTGTTAATCTTCATCTAATTAATAAATGCATCTAATTGTGTATTCATACTTACCTTTTCAAATTCTTATCCTTAAATAAACAAATTAAATAAATTAATTTTTATTTTCATATTTTAGTAAATCTTTCTTCTTTATTATTATTTATATTAAACATTTTTGCATAAAATTTTTTTTTCAATTTATAGCTTTTTAAAAATTTGTTTTTTTCCAAACACTTGGTGCTTAAAAAAAATCATTTATTAATCATGTGCTTTAGCTGAGCAAGTGATGCATGAAACCGATTGTGAAATATGATGATGATTATGATGTTGCAAATGACAATGATGATAATGATAATAGTGTCAATTTGATTTATAAATTTTATGAAAAAAACCTGTATGTATGTATCATAGTTAGTAAATCCATCAACTATATTTGAATAAAAATTATAGAGTTAAATCTTGTTTAAATTTATAAAATAAAATTGTGAAAATTATGATGATAAGGTGTAATTTAATAATTCTTTAAAACTTTAAAATTTAAATGGATTTTAAGTAATAAATATATGAATTACTTCTCTTGAAATAAAGGGAAAGAACTAATTAATTTTTTAATATGAAATTTAAAACCCTTTAACTAACTTGGTTTTTAAAGATTAAACTTAGTTTTAAAGTTTATATCAAAACTTATACTTATTTAATTTTCATTAATAAACAAGAACTGAAAACTCTCTGTATTGTCTATAAAGCAACCTCTACGATCATTATTGATAAAAGTGAAATGGAACTCTCGAGTTATATTTCTATCCTTCTGCTTTTATCTAAAAATGAATCTGTTATTTATTGTGGAGGAAAATGTATGGAATTGTTTGAAATTAAATTGACATTTTTTAACTGAAAAATTTATATCTAAATGGTAGTTAAGTTTCTTTTATGTTAAGAACACAATCCACAATGAAGTAAAAACGAAAATTTTTTGGAACTTAGTCTTTAACTTCCGTTCGTCTAGTTGTATCTACATAAGATTTTACGTAGGCGTAGTAGTTATGAGAGATCTAATGATTAAATATTTTTACATCTTATTACAGTTTTTGACAAGACCTTTAAAAAAATAAGTTAATTTGTGCCATTTATCTGTTAAAGTTTTCAAGTTATTTGGTTTTCAATTTTTAACTAAAAAATTTGCAAGTTCTTGTTTCTGTTATGAAGTATTATGTGTTTGTGCAAATAGTGTAACGCAGAGAAAAAATCAACCTAGATCGCCTAGTAAACCGTTCGACTCAGAATCACTTTTTTTGCACAAAGACGAAGCCTATTGAATTTGGTCATGATCGTCCCATTATTTAACCTGGCCCACATACAAATGTCCTTCCGGAATAGATTTTCAATGCTCACAATTACCATACAAATATTTTAATGACATTTAGCACAAATAAGTTTTATGAAAATCTAAATCCCTGTGCCAAACTTCTTGAAGATCGGTCCATAATTGGCTATAGCTCTTATATGAAATTATCTTTCGAAAATTACTTTAACGTACATAAAAATCCCATAAAAATGTTAAAATCAATTTCATATTCGACATAAATAATAATTTCATGAAAAGGTCCCATATAAGACTCAACTTCGGAAATCACCAAAAAGTACATAAATACATGTGAAAGTTTATTATCTACGTAATATTTTGATTTTTTTCTCTTAATACAAGTACAAGGTCCATAATTGGCCCCTTCCTGAATATTGGTAAACATTGGCAATGGTGTAGGGTATCGTCTGGTCAAGAATAGGGTACGGAAATTAAATTTCATACAAAAATACTCATATTTTATAATTGACGAAGAAACGAATTTTCCTAGCTTCAGTGGCAAAACTTGTATATCGTAAATGCTCAAGGCAATGTTCAAGATAAGTTTAGGACTAAGAGCAGACAAAATTTGCTAAAAAAAATTTCAGCTATAGCAAACTTTTTACACTTGCAGAAAAACTGGGAAATCATTCGGTTCTGTAAATACCAAAATATATATTTAAGAATATTTGAAAAAAAAAAAAAATACTTTTTCTTTTCATAAGAGAGAATAACGTGTCCACACATATTTGGTCCGATTTGGTATCACTTTACTACGGCAAGAAAGCTCTGGAATGGTATCAATACAATAATTTATTTTTTGTACCAAGAGAGGTCAATTTTCCAAATTGTCCCAAGGTTAGAACAGTGTAGAGATGTTGTGCTCTTGTGAAAAATAAATTGAAGTGAATAAAAAACACCGAAGATTTTAAAAGAAGATTTTCACACTGTTCCATAAAAGTGACTACAGCAACTATGAAATCTGAAAGGAATGGTTACCAAAAATGGTCCACAAGTTCATAAGTAGTGATTAGAACTATAAAAGTTATATTTTTCTGTGATTTGTGATTATAAAAAAAGAAGAATTAAAACTTTAAGTTATTAAATATTTCATGGAACGCACCTCTTCTAATTAAAAAAAAAAAAAAAAAAAAATTTAAAAAAAAAAAAAAATTAAAAAAAAAAAAAAAAAACATTTAAAAAAATACAAAAAATTTACACTTTCGTGTAAGACGCTTAATACATTAAAATGTTTTAAAATCTTTTGAAATTGATCTTCTGTTCCTTACCACCATAAAAATCATGGGTTCCATACATTTCGTTAAAATAAAATCTTACTCTTAATTAATCGAAATGGTTATAAAAAATTCGTAATTTTATCCCGGTAATGGAAAGAAATATTTAGAAAAATTTCCTTGGTAATTTCTTTCACTAAAAGACTTTTTAAGGCATGAATAAGTTTTGAATAAAAATGGGAAGATTGGATGATTCCATATCAAAACGTAAAAAAATAGAAAATAGAATTCGCTATAGATGTTAAGTACTCATTTACTCAAAACACAATTTTTCTAAGTAAAGAATCCACCCGGTTCAATAATATGACGTTTATAAGGCATTTATTGTATGTAAAATTTAAAATATTTACAAAAATTATTTTAAAGTTAATTTTTTTATGAGATTAAAAATTGAAATTTTATATAAATAGATTTTGACTTCATTCACCATTTTTTTATATAACTCTGAACTAAATAAGTGTCCAACATGAAATTGGGCCACAAGCATAAAGTATTAGTATTATTAATTTTCAGTATTTTATTAAACCTCGTGTTTTCGGAGATATAATGGTTTATTTCTTGTAAGTCTTATTTTGACCTTTGAACTTTCGATCTAAAGTAACTCACTATATATAATTTTTAAGGTAATGTCCCTTTCTTTTGTTTTTAAAACTACACTAAAATTAACTTTTTATTTTCTATAGCTTAGGAGTTATTAATAATTGGATTTTATTTTTGTCCATAACTTCTAAACTAAGTAAGGCTTTTACTTGAAATTTTATATCCATATGGAAAGAAGTTATGTTAACAATATATAATTTTTTAAGAATTTTAAAAATTCGAGTTTTTGAGATATAATAGTTTTAGTTGTTTTATCTTCTACTTTGACCTTTGAACTTTTGATATAAAAAATATGTATATATCGTCAAGAAGATAATATCTTTGCCTTTAATGTGCAGTAACAACTAAAGATCTACCATGTATTTTGAAAGAAAAGAAACATGTGTTAGAAATTTCTTGTTTTCGGAAACACTTGCAGAGATGTCAAATTCGATTGGTGTTTTGACATGGAATCACTCAATAATTATAATATTTGAATGAAACTCAGCTGGCAAAAATGTTTGTTAAATATAAATAATTTTGAAACGCATATTTTCAAAAATAAAATGTATAAAAATCGGCTCCCTAACGACATTTCAACGCCTAACGTTATGTTTTTGAATGAAAATAGAAAAAATTCGCTCAACTAAACTGAAGTACATTCAAAAATTTTGGAATATATGAACCCATGAAAAAATTTTTTACCTAATTTTTTTTTTTTTTTTAAACAAAAAGTTCAAATTTGGAAATTTAGTCAGTTGTAATAAAAAAATAAATAACAGTCATCTAACTACCTCAATTATTCATTACTTTAGTTAGTAAACTAATTATTTTTTTGGAAATTAACTACAGTTTAAACTAAGTTTAATCAATATTATCTATATCAAAGATTGGTTAGTTTCAAATCCTTTAATGAAATCAAATTAGTTAAAAGGGTTTCTAATAAATCAACTGAAAATCTTTAAAAAAAATAAATAAAAACTCAAAATTTGTTTAAATTTTTGTTCAAATGAATTTGTTTTAATTTTTTGTTTTTTGTCAAATTTTTTTTTTTCATACTTAAATAACTACAAGATCAGTTTTTTGCTTAAAATTACTTAAAAAGATTAACTTAAAAATAAACATTTACATTAAAACTAAAAAAGAAACATTAAATAAAAAACATAAACTATTCAGTCTTTATATTTATACACAAACAAAATAATATTAAAGAATTAAAAAAAAACAATAAATTATTTACAAAACTTGCTAGAGAATTAAATAAAAATTAACAAAATCAAAAAAATAATGACAAATTTATAGAATTAAGGATGCTTTTATTATTAATAATAATCCAAATATATTTTTTAATAAATTAAGGAAATAATTTTTTGAAGATTTTTTTAAAACTTTTTAGAATTTGGATTATTTTTTCTTTCTTCCTAAAGTTTTCTCTATTTGTTTTAACATTAAATTATAGATTTATCTGTTCCTATATACAATTTCTATTTACACAAATAAAACTAAATAATAAAAAAAACTTATTTTATATTTCATTTGGAAATATAAAACAAAATCTAAAACAAATTTAATTTGCTGCTGACTGGCAAACGCAATTTCTTTTAACAAGCTAATCATACTGTTATGATGTCTGTTAAATCACTTGAGGTTTTTGCTGATACACAAGAATCTAATTGGGGCATGGTAATGGCAACATTATCACATGTTGTCACATGCTCTGATAGCAAAGCCATGCTAGCAGCTGCCTCATATGAGGGTGGCAGCAATAATGATGATGTTGCTGATGTAGCCGTAGAGGCTTCTAATGTTAAAGATGTTGAAGATGCTGCTGATGCTAATGATTGTGATGATTTGCTGTTGTTATTGGTTTGAGATGATTTACATTTTGTAGTTGTGGCTGTTGCTGTTGCTACTTTTTGGTCTTTGCTTGTGATATCGTATTTTTCCCAGGAGCTGATCAAATTTGTAGCCTGATGATGTACAGCAGCCAAAGTGGGATAAATGAATTTCATGCCAAAGGCAAAATGTTGTTGATTGTGATGAAGAGCTTCATCATAGGTAGGTAAACCAGTGGCAATAGTATAACAGGGTGGTGATTCCATTTGATAATAGGCTGCCTCAGGGTTGGTGTTAGCATCACAAGGCATTAAACTACCAGGATACAAATCGTTATTTAAATGAGCGCGAATATCTTTATCTAAAAAAGAAAGAGAAAAGAGAATAGAAATTAGTTAATTTACAAAGACAAAAAATTGTTGTTGTTTTTTGTTTTTATATAAAATAAATTATTGGCAAATTTATATTATTATGTTTAAATAGAAAAAGTAAAGTATACTTTTGGGCTTTAAAGCATGTTTTCTAATTTAAATTAACATTCCTTTGAATCTAGAAATAAATAAATCTCAATAACTCATTTTAAATTCTTTTGTTTATTAAACAAAGACCTTTATAACATACTTTTAGGCAAAAGAGCATAAAATTCTAGCATATCTCTAAAATAAACATCAGTAAAGTAACAAAATGTGGGCCATAAATTTTGTCATAGAAATGATAAACATAAAACAAGAGAGTAAAATAAAATACTAATACAAAAACAGCCATTAAATACGACTAATAAAGCTTTTGTCAATTTTATGACAGCCTAAAAGTATGCAAGCTAATATTAAACATATTTTAGCCTAAGGATATATAACAATTTTTTGAGGAAGTCTCTATATAATAAAACGTTATAAAATAACAAATTTAAATATGAGCCAAACAAAAGAAAAACAAGTGAGAATGTTATATTCGGCTCGGCCGAATCTATTATACCCACCATNNCGGAATGACAAAATCAATATACCCCCCATCTTTTTGATGGTGGGTATAAAAAGGAAAATTTATTTAAATTAAAAACAACAAAAGTTTTTTTGTTAAAGAAAAAAACTTTTAAAAAAGCAACAGGTGTTTTATAACAAACTAAAACTTTGTTTGTCCTTAAAAATTATATGATTTCCTTAATATAATTGATTTATATTTATTTTTTCTTATTAACTTACAAAAAAAGAAAAAACTGTCAAAATTGATTATATTTTTTAAAAAATTATAACAAACTTTTTTCCCAAACTTTTGTAAAAAAAGTATTAGATTTGTTTTGCTGGTCCCCTAATTTAGGCTCTTAATTACATTTTGTTTTTGTAGAGTAAATATAACCCAACTGACACTTGTCAGTTAACAAAGTTTTAGCAAAAACCTATTTAGTTATTTATTTTGCCACCTTCATTATTTAAGGAAAATTTATTGCTTTTGTTATTTTATTTACTGCTTGAATATTTGCCACCAATAAATAAATAAGTAAGTAGATTGTAGCCTACTTTAAGGCTGTTTAGCTTTTAGCTATAGGAAATTCCATTTTATGTTAAACATTTATTTAACTGTCAAATATTTTTGTTGTTCTTTCTATTTTCTCTTTTGTGTGTGTGTGTGTGTGTGTGTGTTGGCAGAACAAACAGGTAGGCTAGATTAAGGTTTATTTGTAATCAATTAGTTTGTTACTTTTTATGGTTTTCTACAGGCTATATGTTTTATTTAAGTAAGCCTAAAAGTAGGCTTGGCTAAAGGTAGAAAAAGTTTTCTTTGTATTAGAGCTATACAGTTTAATTAAGTTGTAAATAATGTTAAGGCTGGTTGATAATTTGTAGCCAAAAGCTATTGGCTAAGTAATAAAGATATATATTAAATAAAAGAAAATAAATAAAATAAATCCAAAGGCTTTAATTGTTAAAAGGAAATGTTTTGAGGTAAAAATGTTTCTTAAGAAAAAGTTTAAATTTATACAAAAAATAATGATAATAAATTATATTTTCTTTAAATAAGAAATGGTTTCATTTTAAGGCAACAATAAAAAAATGCTTTAAAATTAATTTTTTATTTTCATTATTTATTCTAACAAAAACCGAAGTTGCCTTAAATTCCTGGCAAAAATACAAAATTATGAGAAAAAAATTTTAGTTCAAAATAAGTTTTTACTTTTTTCAATAAATTTAAATAAATTTTAACAAAAACCGAAATTGCTTGAAGTTCATAGAAAAGATACAAAAATTTTAAAATTAGTAAAAGTTTACAAAAATTGTATAAAAAATTGCCACAAATTTGCCACAAGAATTAAATTAAAAAATTAATTTAAAAAAAATATCGTTTTTATTTTAAGAAATATTTTTTTCCAAAAACATTTGTTTAAATTTCACTAAAAATACAAAATTAAGAAAAATATTTAAAAAGGAAATTTTTTTGTACAAAGATAATTTAAAAAATTACCCTATAAGTAGGCAACATTTTTTAAATCTATAATTTTTTAAAAATTCTTTAAACCGTAATTAGAAAACATTTTAAAAAATCCTTAAAAATTTTTAAAATATTTTTAAAAACAAAAACCTAATTTTAAATAATTATTTTATAAAAATAAAAAAACTGCCAACATCTAGGAAATATAATAAAAAAATTAAAAAGTTTTAAAAAACCGTAATAAGCTTAATTTAAATTCAAAAATACAAAATTATAAAAAAAATTAATTTTCATAAATTTTGCCTAAAATTATTTTTTTTCAAAAACAAAAACCCCTAAAATTAGGCAACATTTTTTTAAAATTGCAAAATTTTTTAAAAATAATAAAAAACAAAATTAAAGAAAAATAAGAAGATAAAAGCATAAAAATTATTTTGAAAAAGTTAAATATAAAATTTTAACAATTTTTTGGAAATTTAAAAATTTGAATAAAAAATTTTTAGAATTTTGTTTTAATTTCCTTTAATTTAAAAGAATTTTGTGTTGGTTTTATTAATTTTTTTTTTTTTTTTTTTAGTTTAAAATTATTTATTTTCCTAATTTTTATTTTGGACTTTTTAAGTTTTTATGATTTTTGTTTAAGATTTATAAAAGATTTTCGTAATATTTTATATTTTATTATATTATTTTTTAAATAACTTTTGCTTTCTTTCTTTTTAAATATTATTTTTTTTTTTTTAATTTTATATTTTTGAAAAATTTTATTAAAACAAAAGACCTCATTTTATGGCTAAAAGTCTAGAAAATATTTTTTTATCCTTTTAGCATATTTATTTTTTAATTTCAGTTATTTATTTTCAAATTTTGTATTTTTTTTTTTTATTCTTAAAATGTTTTTATTTTTTAGAGATTTTTTCTAGCTAATTTTTCTAATCAATTTTGTTTTTTATTTTTTGCAGATTGAATATTAGTTTTTATCTTTTTTAGATTTAGATTTTTATTTCATTTTATTTAAAAAATTAGTAAAAGTTTTTTATATTTTTAATTTGAATTTTGCTTTTTCATTCCATTTTTTTTCTAATTTTAAATTTTCCAAACACCTTTACCCCATTCTCTTACACTTTCTATCACTTTTTATAAATTTGCCAATTTTATATCAATTTTTCTAATCACTATAAAATACTTACTGCATTTTTTCCATTCGCGAAACTTTCTATAGAAATAACAGCTAAACAGCACAAAGATCACTGTCAACACTATCAACGAGGTAACAACACCAACCCATAAATAATTGATCAATGAATGCATATCGGTACCGGCAAAAAATCTTTCCAAACCCGTTAAAGCATTATTTTTCAATTCAGCCATATTTAAAACAGCACTATTCGAAATTTGATCATGTGTTATAGTCTGGCCCATTGAATCGATTAAAACATTCGATTCATGATGTTGAGAACCAGAACTAAAGGTATCATAGGCAGTATTGCCCATCTGTTCGAGCAAACGTTTAAATTGCACCATATTATCGATATGTTGATTATCATGTTGACTAGGTATGACAAAGGAAATTTCCGGATGATCTTTTTGTAACTGAGACATCCACATATCCATAATTGTGGGTGAAGCAGTAAGAGTTTCTTCCTCCATTACTGGAGTAATGGTGGAAGGCTCTAGGTAATCCGGTGTTAAGGTGGTGGTAGGTAAAGACATAGTTGGTTTTATTTGTTTATTTTATTTTTTTAAGTTAAAGTATTTGGTTTTAAATTTTTGGTTTAATTTTTTAATTAAATTTTTTTAAAACACAAATTTTTATTTTTGGTTAAACACTTGTTTTTTTAATTTAATAAAACATTTAATTTTTGTTTTATTTGTTGTTGTATAATTTAATATTTTTTTTTATTATTTTTATGATATTTTTCCAAATTAAAATTTCACTTAGAAAATTTTCGTGTTTTCTTAATAAGTGATTTTTATGTTATTTGTATAAATATTTTTGTAACCGTTCCGTTAGCAGTCGTTAGCAAACATGACCGTTGTGTTTGATGTCAAGAATGAAACTGTTTATAAAATTCATATGAGTTTGTTTAGTTTAGAGTCATGTTAAGCACGTTGCATTCATTTAGCTGGCACTACTAAATTAAACAAAAAATTTCCTTTATTTCTTGTATAGAAATATATCTCTGTTATGATATTTGTTGTGTTCTGTTTCCTTTACACACGCAACGCACACACACTCGCACTCAAACACTCACGTATAGTTAGTGTTTTTGTGGCTAAATTTTGTGCTCTGATGATAAAAATCCCATAACAAAGAGTTTATCTCTTTCTCATTTTAACTCTCATATATACTTTTGCTCTCCCACTCTTGCTCTCTTTATATCATTACTTCTTTTAAATTTCCTTTAGTAAAGTTATTTTTCCTTTTTACCACTAACAGGTTGAGTTGATTTTTATCTCATAATTTTATTTTTTTAAATCTCTCCATCTCTCTTTTTTGCCTTTTGTTCTCTTTTGTTATGCTTATATTTTTTAAAATTTCTTATTATTGTATTATTGAGTTTGTTTATTTTAATTTTATTTTTTCTCTTTTTGTTGTTGTTATTTTTGCTGCTTTTTAGAGAGTGTTTATTTTTCTTAATTTTTTCTTGTTTTTTTTTTTTTTGCTCATGGTATTGTTTTCATATCTAAATGGGATTTATTCCTAAAGGATATTTATTTTCTTAAGGATATACTTTTGCTTGCATACATTCATATGTATGCATTTGTATAAGTTTGTGTGTTTGTGTTATTTTTATTTCAACTGCTTGTTATTATTTCTAATACTCATTGCTTGGATTGTAGGAGTTTGTTTGTAGCATTTTCTCTAGTATTTAAAGAGTTTTTTGTTTTTTTACTTGTAGTATTTGCTTATTTCAAAAACATGAAAAATAATACTGACCTAGTTTTTGGTCATGACTTGGTTAAATGCAAAAATATTAAACAGAAACATTTAGAATATAAATCGTTTGCTTAAGAAAATTATATAAATTTTTTTATTTTTTGTATTTTTGAGGAAAATTTAAAGAAAATTAAAAAGAAAAATAATTAAAATTTAAGGCAAATCTAAATATTTTTAAAAGTGTATAAAAATGTATATTTCTCTAAAACTAATACTTTAACTATTTAATATAACTTAGGAAGTCATTACTATATTTATAAAAATTATAAAAAAATGTAAAGCATTAAAAAAGTTTTAAACGTTATATTGAAGACCAACGAATTATTTCATTTAATTTATTATTTATTTATTTATTTATTTATTTATTTATTTATTTATTTATTTATTTATTTTTTTTTTTTTTTTTTTTTTTTTTTTTTTTTAGAGATTTAGAGATTTTATTTAATAAATTTTGAACTAAATTTATAATTTTGAACTAAATTTATAATTTTGAACTAAATTTATAATTTAGAACTAAATTTATAATTTAAATAATTTTAATTTAAAAAATCTATTTGAATCGTTATAACTGGTCAACAAAATTGAAAATTGCAGTTAAATAAAAATCAATATAATTCTAATAAAATTAAAAAATATTTATTAACAACTTTTAAATATTTTGATTAGATTTATCAACAAAATATTTTATCTGACTTGAAATATTTAAGCATTTTAAAACATTATTAACAAATATTTAAAAAATTCGTTTAAATTTTTAAACAAAATATTTTTGAAAATTAATTTTTTTCAAAAAAAAAAAAAAAAAAAATAATAATAATAATAATAATAATAAATGTAAAAAAATCTTAATTCAATGTATTAAATAATTTATTTAATATTTACGAATATTTTAATAATTTTAAATGTTTTTTTGTTACTAAGTTTAAAATAAAAATTATTAATAAATAATATTTTTGAGGATTAAATTTTTTCATATGAAAATTAACAAATTTAAAAAATTC
>MINK01172177.1:0-31452 GCA_001735545.1 Phormia regina
TGTTAGTTTTGCATGTATGTATATATGTATGTAAATTTTCCACAATTTTTATTTGACGGCATAAGATTTTTCTCAACCTAATAATTCTTCAACTAGATGTAGCATTGGAACTTTCTAATATGTATGTATGTAAATATTGTTATATATTTTTTACATTTTGCCTTTGTTTTTGTGCTTTATTTCGGCAAAAGGTTGTTCAAGTTTATGATACGTAACAAGAGAGCAATTGCTCGTCAACAAAATGTAAAGGATTTTTATATTACTTGTATATATGTAAATTTGTTGTTACTGCTTTCAATAAAAATGGCGATGCCTTTCTTTTAACTTGCCTTTCAGTTATTTCTTCGTTATGGCATTAGAATGCTTCATTAGGCAGTCAAAAGATGCTATTACTTTGAAATCATTTTTGAATCTATAGAGAGGTATTGTTTTGTTACAACTATGTGGGTTGGAGATAGGTTGTATGTATGTTTGTTGCTTAGTATTTTTCGAAGGTGGTGATGTGGAAATATTTGGATGTTGAAACAAAAGGGTAAAAAACTATATTTGTATAATGTTTTTGTTTCTTGATATGGAAACATCAAACATAAATTCTTTTTTATATATATATATATATAATATATATATAGTATATATATATATAATAATATATATATAAATATATATATATATAGAAAACATATAATATATATAATATATATATATATATATAAATATATATATAAATATATATATATATATATATATATATATATATATAATATATATATGTATATATATATATATATATATATATATATGTGTTTCGTCACTTTGTTTCCTTAAATTTTATATTGCTTTGTTATTTTAATAAAATTGATTTATATTTATTAATTTTGTAATATTTACACCACAAAATTTGTTAAGATTTCTATGTAATTTTTTTGGTTAATGTCATAGTTTTGGTTGTAGAGCCATTTATAACATGTTTTCTTCTCTTTGGGGTGGGAGAATTTACATTAAAACTTTAATAAAGTTACAAGAGACAAAATTTTCACAAGCGAAACCATTTGACTTATAAGGAATCCTGCATTAACTACCCTTACAATAAAATATAGAAGACTAAAGAAAACTTGTTCCCATATTTTGCACGCGTTACAGTTTGATTCTTCTTCTTTTTAATAATACTTTCAAACATCTGTGGATATTAAATTGAAGAGGAAGCCAAAATTATAACCTTAAATGTAATGAATTAGAATCGTATTGCTACCCGCCTTCAAAAACAAACACCCATAAATTTAATTTACAGTATATAAAGAACTGTTTAATTAGTTTTTTTTAATACTAATTTAATTAAATGATATGCAAACTTAAATATATTAAATAAAAGTTCAAAAATTTGAACAAAAACTTAGTTAATGAATTAAGCCATGAAAAAATAGAATTTAACACGAATTAAATTTTATAAAATTCTTGTGTAGCTTTAAAGCTTTAAATATTCTACTTCCGTACATATTTTTATTTGTTTTTTATTCTATTCCTTAATTTAACATGTTTAGTATGTGTAAGAGTATTTTGCTGATGCGTTTAATAAATAAGAAAAGGAAAAAGTTTTCTTTCTTTTTTATTCTTAATGTAATCAACTTTTGCTGCACAATACTAAAACGTGCGTTGTTTGTTGAGTGTCTTTGGAATACAAAAAAAAAATGTATATTTGTATGTAATTCCCCAAAATATATAAAAGGGTGGTTAGTTGGCATGTTAAGATAAGATAATTTGGTAATACCTTTACTTACTTCCCTCCCCATTTATGTTTTGTCATACAACATGGATTACAATTTCTTGAGACTTTATTCTTACGATGGTTTTCGTTTTTATTTTTATAAAGAAAAAAAAAAACATTTTAAAAAATGCATTAAAATAGCCGTATTAGGGAATCACAGAATTCTCAAGAGTATTATATGGAAATTTTATTTATCAAGCAACATTTAAAGTTTTAAATTTCTTAGAATTTCATAGAAGTTGAATCTCGTATAATAAAATAGTTCGTATATTTATTTTGTTGAATTTTTTGCTTTAGTAACTTGTTGATTTTTTGAAAAAAAGTTTGACTAAAGAATAAGTTCGCTAGGAAGCGCAAACTGATGTTGATTGATATCAGAGTACTTAAAGAAAATCATCTTGAATGGAAATTAATTTATTTCTTAAAAAAAATTATTTTAAATTATAGATTATTAAATAATTAAATTTCAGATAACCACGTAATTTATAAAAAAAGGTTGGGCAAACTTAATTATTTTTTGTAATGAAATTTTCTATTTGTAATATAACACCGATACCTTTATGTAATAATATTAATATTTACATTGGTTATTTTTTTAAAAATATTTACTGAAATATTGATTCAATTCTTTGTAGTACTGTAAAACAGTTTGGATGTAAGTATTTCTTTATTTGTTCGCCACAGTTGGCGCGTCATCTTTTTAAATGTTTTTGAGTTGATGCTTTTCTTAAGTTCATTTTGTTTTCTTTCTCGTATAAAAATAAAATTTTATGAAGGTCTATAAGAATATCTTTGTATCAAGAACGACAAAACTTCAATATTGTTGTATGTATTTGTAACAAAGAAATTGTTTCCATTTCGTTCATGACGGTGTTACTTCTGTTAATAATAACAACAATATCTAAGCAAAACATGGAAGTTAAGTTATATATATACGTACATGTGTGAAATGAAAATCAGTTAGTAAAGTATACGAAATCTTAAATTTACTTGCGTATATTTTCTTTCACAAAAAATCCATTAAATAATACTAAAATATATTAAATTTTATATAATGTGTATACATACAATAAATGAACACTAGCGTAGTCCAAAATTCCTTTCCGCGAGTTACATTTAAATGTATCTAAAATTGCGAGAGAGAATGTTAGAACGATCAGGAGTTTCAACGGTCATCTTGAGAAATGAAAAGCATTTCTGGGAGTTTTAATTGCAAATAAATTTATTTTATAACTCAGTTTTAATTTTAAGAAGTTTTAAAGATCAATATAAAACTCCTTTGTTCATAGAGAAAATTCAACCTATGAAGAATATTGTATATTCAATTATCAAAGTTGAACATATTTCTTAAAAAAACAATAAAAATTAATTATGAAACTATAAAAAATTCTATGAATATTTTTTATCAAAGCACTAAAATAATTAACATTTAAAAAAATATATACAGCAAAAGTTCTCTTAACGGACAGCTCCGGTAACCAGACGATTTTTGAGGTCCCATGGTTTAGGTGGCATTTTTAGAATAAATTAATCTCTGCTAGGCGGATCTTGAGCGGACGCGGACACCTGTTTTTAAAGAAAACATCTCTCGTGAAAGGACAAAAATCATAAACGGTATAAGAAATATACCGAATTTTGTATAAGAAGATGCTTCATATTTTCATATTTGTCTGTCTTTGCAATCTTATTTCATCTTTACTTCTTATATTGATGTTAAATAGTTTACTGTTCGTTTTCTATTAACTTTTTGCTGGTTTTGAAAAAAATATAGTTTTATAATAGAAGCGAGAAAATGAGAATTTAATCTTTAAAAACACATAATGTTCTGAAGAGAGTCCCTCTAATTTGTATTAGAACACAATTGTGACAGAGCTAAATAAACTAGAAAAAAAAAACTATTGTGACAGATTTATATAAATCTTGACAACTTTTTTTTAACAATATGTATAGAAATTCTGCACAACAAGACTGGCATTGTCATCAGTCATATAAAAAAGTAATTGGGTGCTACTTAAGATCGGGGCCAAGCCACCAACATCATATTCCTCTTATTTTTAAATGGTGTAATATGCGAATATATGTAGATGAGCTTGTTGTCAATCTTGTTCTCAACATGCTGTTAGTAAAAATGCTGTGGGTATGACCCTCAGCCAGTTGAAAGCTGATTTTTTTGCGTACGAAAAATGAGTTAATTTAGAAAGTTATTTTAGAAAAATGGATTAAAAAGGAAGAGAAGCAAAATAAAATAAAAAATAATAGATAAATCTCAAAATAAATACATTTTTTCTTATATAGAAAAAACTTTACGAATAAGAATATGTAAATCTTTAAGTTAATTCATTGCAATCAATCTTAAATGTTGAAATAAGAAGATGTAGTACAGAATTAGCCCTTGTAAAAATATGAACCATATCCCATAGACGGACATTTCCGATAGCGGACAAAATCAGCGTGATGATTTTATTTCAAATTTGGTGGAATTTAATAGGCTATTCTAATAAAAACCGATCCAAAAACGATATTTTTAAAATGTTAAAAAAAAATTATATAATATTAATATAACTGTACTTTATGCCTGTGCAAAATTTCATGTTGAACACTCATTTAGTTCAGAAGTTATGTAACAAAATATGAACTGAAATCAAATTTTTTATAAAAAAAATTAATTTACTTTTTTTAAAGTAATTTTTGAAAATATTTTAAATTTTAGATACAAAAAATATGCTTTTTCTGTGTTTTACTTCATAACTCCTAAACCAATAAAGGCTCCAATATGAAATTTGATACAAATATAGAGAAGGATTTCGTTTTCAATATATGTATTAAGGATTTTAAAATTCCGTTTTTTTGAGATATTAAGCTTTAATTATGTATGTTATCTATTTTGACCTTTGAACTTTCGAAGTATATAAATATTTGACTTGTCCTTTTAGAGTCCATGAGTTTTTCAATATAATGAAATTAAAATAAGAATTGTACAATGTATACTTTAGAAGTTATGAGCAATAAAGTGTGATTACTTTTGGAAATAATTCAACCGCTTTTTGATTTTTGAAACGTCATGTTTTTGGACCAAGAGGATTCTTTACTAAGAAAAATTGTGCTTTGAGTAACATTTGCAATACTTAATATCTGTAACGAATTTCATTGAAATCGAAGATATCAAATCCGAAAATGTCTGTTTTTGTCCGTTTTGATATGGAATCACTCTTTATATTTATTAGCAACTTTTTATTTTCGCTTATCTTTTTTAAAATGTTTTTGTAAAATTTTTAAGGAAAAAATTATTATGTTTTTTTATCTTTCACTTTTGAAAAGTAAAGTCTATTTATTTTATTTAATAAAATTATTAGTAAATTGTATTCTATCTTCCTAATTGCAGACACAATTAGAAAGATAATTAAAATATTTTTCAATTTATGATTAATAATTTTGTTGAAAATGTGTTTATAAACCTTTTACAGATGACATTTGGTTCATATTTAAATTTAAATGTTTATTTTTAGTCCTCTCAATTCGTAACACCCAAGAGGAGGAGCCACCAGATCCGCAATTAATGCGTTTAGATAACATGTTGATTGCCGAGGGGGTTGCTGGTCCCGAAAAAGGTGGCGGAGGTGCGGCTGCTGCTTCGGCTGCCGCTGCAAGTCAAGGTAAATAATTTAAATTAAAAACTAGATTCACATTTAATATTGTATTTCTTAAATTAAAAGTAGGTTCCTCTCTGTCTATTGATGGTGCCGATAATGCAATTGAGCATTCAGATTATCGTGCAAAATTGGCACAAATTCGCCAAATTTATCATCAAGAATTAGAAAAATATGAACAAGCGTGCAATGAATTCACCACCCATGTCATGAATCTATTGCGAGAACAAAGTCGCACAAGGTAAATGGTTAGGGATTTGCATTTTTGTTTAAATTTATTTAATGACATTTGTTTTTTGCTAATAAATAGACCAATTACTCCAAAGGAGATTGAGCGTATGGTACAAATTATACACAAAAAATTTAGTTCCATTCAAATGCAATTGAAACAGTCAACTTGTGAGGCAGTTATGATATTACGTTCTCGGTTCCTAGACGCCAGACGCAAACGTCGTAACTTTAGCAAACAGGCATCGGAAATATTAAATGAGTACTTTTACAGCCATTTAAGTAACCCATATCCTTCTGAGGAAGCAAAGGAGGAATTGGCTCGTAAGTGTGGAATAACGGTAAGTGTCAAAAATTAAAAAAAAAAAACAAAAAAGATCTAACAATAAGATTATTATTTTATATATCTGTCTTTTAGGTATCTCAAGTTTCAAATTGGTTTGGAAACAAACGCATTCGTTATAAGAAGAATATCGGTAAAGCACAAGAAGAAGCAAATTTGTATGCTGCTAAGAAGGCAGCAGGTGCTTCTCCATATTCTATGGCAGGACCTCCCAGCGGCACTACTACTCCAATGATGTCACCAGCTCCACCCCAAGATTCAATGGGTTATTCCATGGGTTCCGGGGGCTACGATCAACAGCAACCATATGACAATAGCATGGGAGGCTATGATCCCAGTCTTCACCAGGATCTTAGTCCTTGAGGACGTTACTTTGATAACAAATATTAAATGATATAGGATATTCCCCGAAAATTATCAAACCAACGCACTTTGATTTTTAGTATATTTTTCACTTATATCTCCCTACCTTACTTAAATGGACTTGTAAAAGTTTAAATATAGTAGGTGTATTATTTTTTCTTTAACGATTATTTTTAATTTTATCTTAAGGATTTAAGTGTAACAAAACAGGAAAGAAAATATAAATTTAAATTTTCTTTTCGCTTGCAATTGTTTTCTTATTTTTGCTTTTTACAATTATTTCTTTTCTGTTTTTATTATTTGCAAATTCACAAATTTTGTTTTAAAAGCATTAAGGCCGCATATACGTAATTTTTTTCAAACTTCTAGTTTTTACTAAATTTAGCATTAAGATTAATCGAAAACCAACAAGTATGCTTGATAAAATAATTTGTAACCATATGTATACTATATATTTTAAATTTATTTAAATTACACTGTAGTAAAAAATACAAGATAAATACAGAAAATTCGATAACGTATCAAAACAAAAAATTATGTCACACAATAGTTATACGATTAAAAGCAAAAATCAGAAAACGTTAAACTTCTAACATGTATACGACATAAATTATAAATTTAATTTTTATTTTGCATAAAAAAATCAAATAAAAATACTTATATATATATATATATAAAATCAAATACAATTTAACAGAATTATGGACTTTTTTGGCCTCACAAAACCGACAAAAATAACCCGTTACGAACATTAGTATTATGAAAAAAAAAAAAATAAATAAATAAATAAAAATAACCATTACATTCAATGTATACTAAATTAAAAAAAGATGTATACCAAGTCTTAAAGTATAAAAATATATTATGTATACAAAAAAAAAAAAAAAAAAAAAAAAAATCTATACGTATAATTACTACATATAATTAAATATTATATATATTTAATTAAATTAATAATATTGATGCAATATTTTTTAGATTTAAAAATATTAAGCCAACAGAAAAACCATATTAAACAAATAAACTGCAGCTATAATTTACAACTAACATTCTAACATCACTCACATTTGTATTTTAGTTTGTTGTATTTTTCTTTTTAAATGTAATTAAACAAATGAAATCAAGTATACGAAAAAAGAAAAAGTAATTAAATTTAAAAATTATATGATAAAATTTTAATATTCGATCCAAGTAAATATGGCAATTTCGGTATGTTTAATAATATACAATACAATCATTCAAATATATTTCTTAAATGTTTTGAAACAATCTATTGATAAGTTTGATTATTTCAAATAAATTAAAAGTTATAACTATACAAACAACAAATGGAAACTAACAAAAAATAAAAATGTGGCAAAAAAAAAAAAAAAAATCATTTCATACGTTTTATTTACAGAAAAAAAGATATACTGAATATATGGACAGGTTGTGGCAATTTATTAATTATAGAATTCTAATAACCATATATTGTGTGTATACAAATATGTTTAGCAATTTTTTCTATATTTTTATGTGTTTCATAAATTTGCGTATATCGAAGGCCTATATTAAAATTTGTTTTACAATATTTCTTATATACACTTTTTTGTTAAATAACTTGTATGGGAGCTACACATATTCAATTGAGGACACCATTTTATGAAATTTGGTCCTTATATATACATTAATTATTTGTGCTACATATGTTGGTGTACCCTACACCATAAAACTACAAAGAAAGTATGTTTTAATATCTATATATCTCATCGAAAAAAAATCTAACATCTCAAACACAGTGTACTTCGTTACCCCAACGTATTGAAATAAATATAAAAGCATCGACATAAAATACAAAAATATTAGTATTTGATATGGATTAAGAACAATTATCTTTTTAAAAATTTTAGTAACAATTTTCTTACATCTTTAATGTTCGGAACTACCAAATAATGTTTATTATTATATTTCAGTAGAGATGAATGTCACCAATACGTTTGGAAGTTAATTATTATTAGAAAAAATTTAAAGAGTTATAATAACGAAAGTACCCTCTTATAGATTGACATTCGCTTTGGGCTAATATTTTTAATTTCGCTTAAACATTATAGTACCATTAGAAGAATGAAAAAGTACCAAAATCAGTCTTGCACTATCATCTGATGTGCAAAGTCATTCTTTCTTTTATTACTTTTGATCGACAGTCAAAAAGTGTACGGTATTTTCTGTTGTACGGTATTTGTTGTTGTTTTTTTATATTTTTTATTAAAAATAAAACAAAATTAAGCACAAAAACTTATGAGATGTTATTGTTGCCTCTCAAGGGCATAATATGAGCAAGAGACACGCACTTGCAAGTGGCTCTCAAAGAACTACAAATCAGAACTTTTTACACCACTTCAAACCCTTGATCATAGTATAGAACAAGGCTTATTTAATTAGTTAATATGCATTGGTATAGAACTAGTACGGAATGCCTCTCATTTGTTACATCCCTTCAAACATTTGGAGATAAACAAAATACATTGTTATTGCACATTATTTGTCAGACGTCACTTCTTAGTGACTTCCAGAAGATCGTCAGAAGTATGTGCGAAATTTACAAAAACAAAATACATTACTGTCGTCCTTTCATCTTCCAATAGTACCCTCTTATAGTATACTTTGAAGTCACTAACGGAAGATAATAAGATGATGATTCGAATTAAAAACAAAATACTATTGCGGAAATAATCTACTTGGTGTGTGTTAAGAAAATTGTATGTTTTTATGAAAAGAAAACAACAAAGTAATGAAGAAGGTAGAATCATGTCTTTCAGTAATAATTTAACTTTGGTACAGTTTAGCTGCAATATTAAATACAAGAAGAAAAATGTTCCTGATGTTTTGTATTGTTAATTTAGTTTATAAATTATCAAGATAGGAAATTTTAAAAAAAGTAAGTAAATTTTGGTGATATCGGACTTTCCTCACAAATTAAAATTATTTCAGGAAAAACACAATCAAACTGACAAGTATTTGCAAAATAAAGAAGTCAAAAACTTTACAGTAAAAGTAAAAAAAAGGAAAAGGGTAATATTAATACAATTTAATTCTTTTCTTTTTCAAAGGCACCAAAATTCACCAGAATTTCGCACAATGATTTTATTATTGAATGTAAACTTAATTTTTAATTATAAATACAGGAATAAAAATACGAAATCATCTTCTAGAAGAGACTAAGACGACATTTCTATCATCATTGTCCTGAAGAGTCTTCTTCGACACTTCTTCCCGACGGAAGATGATTTTAATGATACTTTGGCGATAAGTTTCAGCTTCTGGAAGACTATTCTTAGCCATTTCCGCAACAGAAAATGTTTGCAAAGGTTTCACAACTATCAAAAGTACGTAACGTTAATAACGCGTTAGTAACGCGCGGGCCACATACGCTTTTTTTATGTTCGAGCAATGAACAAAATTTTGTACGCACATGCATTTGGATAGTGGGTACCCAACATGTTCATGTTTTGTTCTTGTTCGCACAATTGTTCGAGCAACCATGTCTGCCATCAAACGTCATTTTGTATGCGGAATAAGAGTCGCTGAATGTAAAAGTGTCGAAGTGACACTGTCGGCAAAAAGTTGTGTGTATTTCTCTGCTGACCTTTAGTTCATGTGCGAACAAGAAAAAGGATAGTATAGACTGTACGTAATATCTTATTTATATGAGTTGGTGTAAAAATCACATTCACCACAAAATTTCAAAAAAGAAAAAAGTCTAAAATAACGTGCGGGAAATTATAGAATGATAAAAGTGTTTAAAAAAATATAAAATATTACTAAGTTGCGTCTTCAGCGTAAACATAAAATTATTTAAGCATTAACACTAACATGCACGTATTGTTGCAATGTAGATCGTTCAAGGTATGATGGTAATGTTTATTTTTTCGATGTTTAACAACACGGTTTTAAAGCAAATATTAAAAGAAGACGCATAGTTTGAAACATCGAAAAAATTAATATTAACATCAAGATCTAAATTTATACTAAACATGATGTTAGGTTAATCAAGACGACTAGTTATGTGGCGTATAGAAAAGAAATTCGTGCTGGGCGAATGTTATTTTCATAGTAAAGAATAACAAAGTACTCGCACATCTACAAAAACAACATTCGCTTGTATTTTGTTATGTAGAACTACCGGCTCACAATGTCAAATGGTAATGAGCAGAAAAGAGAGAATAAGGGAGAGGAAGAGCTAAAATACTCACGAAAAAATTTTAGGGCATGGGAATTACAAAAACAATTGCGTTAACGCAAGATGTATCGAATGAAATGAATTGTAAAACGCTGTCTTACGGATATAGCTTTCAAATTTACCTATGGTTATTTTAAGGCGGCGATACCAAAAAAAAAAAAAGTAAAAATAAAAATAAGTCAACTCTCTTAACCACTTAAAACAAATATTTAAATATAATATATAATATTTTTTTTTTTAACTTCTATTACTATTACTACTACAACTACTACTACTATTAAAACTACTAACTAATTCTTACTTAAAAAAAAAAAAAAAAAAATATATATATATATATAGTATATATATATATAATATATATATATATATATATATATATATATAGATATATATATATAATATATATATATATTATATAATTATATATTATATATATATATATATATATATATATATTATAATTAATATATATTATATATATATATATATATATATATATATATATATATATATTATAAAACTACATAGTAACATAGACTTATATGTATATATATATATTATATATATATTATATCGGAAAGGGAAAAAATCCTCACGTATGAAGTTTGCATGACAGCACTATTTTTTGCAAATTGCATGCATGATTCAATAAAAATAGTAATTAAGATATTTTATGAAATTTTTATATATATATATGATATTATATATTATATATAGTATATAATATAATTATATACTTATATACTATATATAAATATATATATTATATATATATATATATATATATATATATATATATATATATATATATATATATATATATATATATATATATAATATGCGAAACCTGGTTATACAACAAATTATCAATTAAAAATAATAGGTTCTACTGTTATAGATTCCATTGGCAAACAGGTGCAGGAGGAGGAGTCGCAATATTAATTAAAAAATATTAAGCATCATAAACATACCCATTAAAAATACTTAAGTTATTGAAAATATCGGTATGAGAGTAAGTTGTAGTAATGATTTCATTGTATATTCCAGGACAAACACAAGGTTTAGGCAATTCCAAACAAACACATTTTAGATCTGATCTACGCAATTTGATGGACAATAACATTAAATACTTTTTAGGAGGAAACCTAAATTGTAGAAATAGAGTATGGGGTTGTCTTAGAAAGAATACGTGGGGAGATATTTTATATGAAGCAATACAGCTTAATGAAACTCAGATAGCTTTTTCTCATCAACACCAGCTCTCTCATATACCAGCTGACCCTAATAAGCAACCATCAACTCTAGATCTCTTTTTAACAAATATACTAACCCACAAACATCAAAGCCGATACCTAAAAATACTATGGATACAAATGAGGAATGTTTTTAGAAGAAATTGGAAAAGGTTTAGAGACATCAGAGATCAAAGAGCCATTTCGCGAATTAGCTAACTTCAGAAACAAATCTTGGAATATCACCCCATCAAAACTAGTTAAATCATGAATCTCCACAATATTATAGACCAATCAGCTTACTGTCTGTCATCTTTAATTTACTTTAAGATTAAAGATATTAGAAACAATTTTGAAAGAGAAAATTAATAACTTCATCGACAGCATAAATATTTTACCACCTCAACAATTTGGCTTTAGAAGCGAATACAATACTTCGCAGTCATTAATTAAAATAAGGAATGTGGTAAGAAATAAATTTAATGTTGGTGCTCCTCGATATAAAAGCTGCATTCGATTCGGTTTGGCATAAAAGATTAATTTTTAAATAAAAAAAAAAAAATTATTTTACACACAAATAAAATTTTTACAAGTACAAATGACAGTACAAAATTTCATGAAGATCGATCCATAATTGATAATAGCTTCCATTTTTCACTTAATACAAGTATAGGTTCATAATTGGCACCTTCCCGAAGTTTGGTACACATTGGCAATGGTGTAGGAAATATATGGTCGGGCTTGACCGACTATACCTTTTTCTCTCGTTTTTCCTTTAAAACTTGTTCACTTTTGTTATTAAGATACCAACAAAATTTAGTAGCGGCAAAATTGAAAATATATAATAGAGAGAAAATGAGTAAATTAAATTTAAAAATACTGAGAGGTTTAATAAAACTATTATTACTAAAAATAGATTAAAGTTTAATTTCAAATACATAAAATATACGCATTTTATTTAGAAAATCTTTATAGACATTTAGTTAAAAACCTTAAATTAATTGTATAAAATAATATGAAGTGATGAGAATTTTGTTTTGTATATATAATATACGTTGGTTTAAAAGGGAAAGCTATTATTATTCATGTATATGTTTATAAACTGCTACAAAATATTAGAAAATATCTCTCTCATGTACAGAAAACTCAGAGTCTCACGTTGTAGTAACTGATCATGTTAATGACAAAAGAAGAACATTGAATGTAGTCTGGTTTAATGTATTTGAGTTGGTAAAACGAATGAGCGAGTGTCTATCTACCTGTTAGTTGTCTGTTGACTGTTGAACGATTTGGTTGTATTTTAAATAAAACGCGCTTTAACAGTACATTGAGATTAAAACGTGAACAAAATTTAAATCAAAGAAAAAAATAGTTGATTTACTAAAAAATATACAAAAAAATAAAAAGCAAACGAAAAAAGATTTCTTGTTATTTTATATAAAATAAAGAAACAACATCCACATTAACAAAAAAAAAAAAAAAAGAGAATATCAGAAACATATACAACCTTAAAGAATTTTTATGTATATACTTACGACTTAAATAAATACAAAAAAGTAAAACCAAGAAAAAAAAGCAAAGTAAAACTTAATGTAGATAAAGGTGTGTAGTAAAAAAAATGTATACAATATATAATACACTCATACATGCACCATACAAAATATGTATGTATGTGTTTATACATATTTATCTAAAAGCAGAATTATTAAATTAAACAAGTGTCATTCATTTTTTTTTGGGTGAACAATGGAATGTCTGTGAAATAAATTGTAAAAATAATTGTTTGTCATAACAAAAATATTTTTGTCAATATTAAGAATTTGGTCATAAAATTTTAAGGAAAAATATAACTGCGTGGCATATTAAAAAATAATATATATTTTGAAGATCGATAAAAGTAGACCCCTAGTGGAAAAAGAAATTATAAAATTTTTGTTGCTATTTAAGCACAAATATTTAATAGATAACATCATCATTTTGTCGTCACCACCATGATTATTTATTTAATATATAGTTAATGAGATTTTTGCTTAGAGTTCAGAATAAATATTAAAGCAGCCATCTTATATTGTAATATGTCTTAGAAGGTGTGGTATTATTTAATACTACTGGACCAAAATGCAGTTTTGGGTTTTTTGATAACTCTACCATTAAACTGTTATATGTTCACGATTTTTTCTTCTTTTAAATATTACTTATGAATAGGAAAACATATCATTTACTGATACGTTAAAAAATGTGTAAGAATTTATCTAAATAGTTTTTAATGAAGTTCAAGGTGCTTTTTTTTAAATAATAAAATTATAAAGAAATAACACTTAACTTCATCTATAGTGCAATGGCGTTTTTAGTCGTAAATTTTTTTTAACAAAAATAATTAAATAAAGCCTCTTATTATATGAACATATATTCATACTACAGACATACATATACATATATGTACATAGTTTTACCATTAAACAATACAAAAAAATCGTATAGTTTACACAAAACGGTATTGTAAAGTAAAAACAGTTAAGCATGCAAAAACAACAAAGTCAATAATGCACAAAAAGAAAACTAAAAAAATACGTAAAACAGCATAAAATAAAAATTGCTTTAAAGAACTGGTTCCGGTCAAGCAATGTAAGCCAAAAGAATAATCAATCAATATATTTTTTTGTACAACTAAAAAGCAATTACCACAACTACAATCATAACCAAAAATTTATTAATTCTTTTCACATACATATGCACGTATTGGATATGTATTTAGGTATGAAATTTTACACATAGAGGAAATCCGCAAAAGGTGAACAAAATCCATGCATATACATACATACATACATACATACATACATACATACATACATGTACTACAAAAGAGCTGAAAATTTGTAAAAAATTGTTTTGGCAAGTTTGTTGTCTAAGTCTTTTGTTATTTACTATTTATTTTCTGTTTTATTTATACTATCTTCTTAAAAAAATCATTGTGTGCCCGATGTTTGTTTACGATTGGAAAATATAGGTCAAATATTTAATATGGAGAATATCTTTTTAAAACTAGTAAAATCTATTTTTTAATTCATTTTTCCAATTTGTCAAAGTTTCTTTTTTAGTTGTTGGTCAACATGGGTTAACGCAATTATACTTTTTTATTCTACATTTTTATATTTCATAGCAAGTTTTCTTTCTAGATTTTTTCAATTATTATTTTTATAATTTTATTTTGAGTTTTTTTCCCTTTTTTAGTAAAAAGAGAAATTATTATATTATTTGTTTTGTACAATATTTTTCGAAAAAAAAAAAAATTCACACAACAACTGCAACTAAAGTAAATAAAAATATTTAAATATTAGCATTGCTGTTTATCGTTAAGCATAATAATAAGTTTAAAAAAAAAATTGACTTTCTATTCGTACAAACAAACGAAGTCATAAAACTTTTAAAAATGTACAAATGAACAAATATTTAAGTCTAAACAGCTCCTTGTTGCAAAAACTTATTACATACTTTGAAGTTTATTGTCGCATTTTTAACGACATTTTCTTTTTAATTCATAGTTACATTGTATATTAGTAAGGCTCCGATAGCTTTGAGATGAATGTTAATACAGTATACAATTGATTATCCGGATAATTGATTGCACACTCATATCCGAGTTCTCAAATTAACCGCATGATCGAACTTTTTTTTCATTTATTCATTTCAATTTCAGCGAAAAGATTTCAAATAAAATGAAATTAAGGATTTGCTAACATTAAAGTTAATTTGTTACTAACATTAAAGTTAATTTGTTACAAATGTAATCTCCTAAAATTACAAATTTATTATTTAAATAAATTCCCAAAATGTTAGGAATCAATTATTTCAACATCTTTTTGCATCTTTAAAGGTTACTTAACTAAAGTTATTATTATATGTAATAATCAAAAGTAGTTTAAATGAATAGAAACATTTTTTCCGATGATCTTTTTGTAATATATAATTAAGTCTACAATGATTTTTTCTTCGAATAATATTGAAAAATTTCGAATTTCATATAAATAAGACCATCCTAATTTACAAAAGTATAAATGTAGTAAAAATTTATGAGCATTTTACACACTTACATATATAAATATACATACATATTACACAAATTAATTTTAAAGAAAATCATACTTGAATTATTAACCGGCTCACAATACAACAATAACAATAAGAGTAACAGCTGCAAACAGCAACACCAAAAACAAAAAGTTTAATTTTAAATACCGCAATATCGCGTTAATGTTCATTATACCATATTGGCACTTATGATTTTTTTATTTCTTTTTGTTATTGTTCGGTACTTAATAACCGTAATGTCTCTTTACTCTTTATTAAAGGTATTAAAGTATGTGATAACAGTATTCGTATCTCTCGTTTAGTCTTACTATATGGACATACTATATACATTTGTAAATTTTTTCATATATTATTGTTATAGGGTTTTCTACATTTCACTTTGCTTTAAAAGTTGAGGGCATTAAACTTGTATTTGTAAATGAAAATCGATTGGAAATTATAATAATTTTTGTGTTATGCCTTTTTGAGATTTCGTTTTAGGAAAACCCCCAAAAGATGTACAAAAATAATTTAATAATAAATAATAACTTTGATCCTAGTTATGAAATTTTTTTTTTTCGCTAAAGACTTTTTCTCGCAATTTTTATGAGTTTTTGTTTGGGAAATTTTTAAAATTTATTCATTATTAAAATGATGTACTAAAAATTATGGTTTATGGTCCAACATTTTTGCGAAAAAGATTATTTTTGGGCAGCGTTTGAAAAACGCCAACTGCTATCAAGTTATTTGGATTGTCTTAAATTAAACTACAGCTACTGAAAACTGTCAGCAATTATAATTTTTTCTAGTCTAATGAAACAGTAGTTTTATAAATAAAATAAATGACTACCAATCCATTTGTAAGCTAATTTTTATAACTACTTCCCTTACAATATTTTTTATTTTTACTGCTACCTTCAATATCGGGGAAGCATTCACACCAATTTAGTTACATTTTGCTTCTACGACTATTTTTAGTATAGTACCCTAGAGTAAAAAGAACCGAATAAAAGTTGTTTAACTTAAACAAATGTTATTATTTTTATTTAATTTATGTTTATTTTACAATTTTTCGTTAATGTCGATGGCGGCACCCTGAATCGAACCCATGCTCATCTAACGTATTTTGTTTTATAATCTTCAACGCGAGTTGCTAATTGCACACTTAACAAGCAAATAAAAATAACTTGTAAATAAATAATTTACTGTTTATACGCAAACTGCACAAAGAAATATATTTCATTATTTTTCGTGCCAAATGGGAAAAATTAAACTATTATAATCGAAAATTCTATGAACGTAAAGGAAATGTCAATGCTGTACATTAGAGTGTCCCGAGAATAGCGTTTTTCGAGATTGCGATGTAGGAACATGCTTTAAACGATGCGTAATAATTAGTTGAATATGGGAAAAATATTTTAAAAAATTTTAAAATCAAGGGTCCCATACATTTTTATAAAAAAAAAATTATGATTTTTTTATAAAAATGGTTATCAAATAATTGGTTGTACATAAAGGTTATGGAAAAAATATTTTAAAAATGTTCCTAAAAGGAACAAAATTATAAAATTCTTATCTATGTTTCTAGAAAAACATCGAATTTTTAAGAAAAGTGATGTTACGTAGTTTTGCATTTTTAGTGACGAAAACTAAACGAACGCTAAAGTATATTGATTATATTGAGTTTTTCAAGCGTGTATTGATTCATCATCAGCGGTTGGAACATACATGTACTGACATCATTGGGCAGTTCTTAGATATCTAAAAAAAAAAAAATGTGGGACTTTGATCATATATTTGCAGTTTAAAGCCACGAAAATACTTACCTGATTTTTTAAATTTTCTTGATTTAACCTTCTATGTTGAGTTCAAAAACGATATAATAATATCATCTAACGTGTTCCTTATTGTTGTAATATTTTCGGTATTAATTTTAAAAGAAATTATTGATATTTTTAATTTTGTCAATTTTTTTCTATTTGATGTAGTATCAAATAAATTGAAAATGAGTAAAATAAGATTGCAGAATACTACCGAAAATAGTATTTAATGTTAGTTTATATAGTGTTTCTGTACATTTTATCGGTATCGGTATTAGATCAAATCTTCACATTATTGTAATGACTTTCATTGACATACTTCTACTTTATTTGATCTGCTTTTCAAACCTTTTTATTATATTGTTCTTTTATATTTAGTTTATACAGAAACATACACATGTATATTTATATACCTAATACTTTCTGTAACTAGCTGGTTGGTTAACTGGCTGGCTGACTAAATGATTGACTAACTATTGATTCATAATTTATGATTTTGAATTCCATTCATTCAATACCCAATATAGATGTTAACATTACATATGTATGTATATATAAATACTTTTGTTTAGGAAATCACATATTCAACTTTCGCTTCATTTTATTTCTTAGATTTTTGGTTAGAAATTTTTAAATATTTAAATAGTTAAGTATTTAGTTTAAAAGAAATAAGTTTTCTGTGGTAAAGTTAAAAAACTAATACTTATAAGGTTGTAGCATGAATGGGGTTAAGTGTGAACATAATTATACCACTAGTTCTTATAACTGTTACAATATAGCACATATTATTTAAAATGTTGATGTTTCATTAAGAAAATCATTTTGTAATTATATATAAAGATTAAAAATATTATGTATTATTTTTTGCTTGTTTAATATTTTATACCGAATGTTTCAGATCTCAATTAATGCTACAATTTTAAGCTAGTGTGCAGGCATTAAACTGAAATGCCTACACAGAGTAACAGTCGCAATCAAAGAAAATTTTTTAATTTCCCAAAGTTCATTCACATTTAAAAAATATTGCATACAATCTAAAAAGGTTATACATTATTTGTAAGTAAAGTACATACATATGTGTATATATGTATACTTATAGAAAAAAATTATTAAAAATTATTAAAAAAAAAAAAATTATTAAAAAAACAATACAAAATTGCATTGAAAATGAATTAAACTATATAAACAATTATGTTATTAATTATTTTATATGTACAGATGTATGTATGTACCTACATATATGTAATTTTTCTAAGTAAGTAAAACTTTCATCGCTGTTTATTTTATAGTTAAATGAAGAAACTATTTACTTCATTATTTATCATTTATGCGTAAAGAAATGATATAAATCAATATTGTAATTAAAATTTAATAATTTTATTAATTTATGCCATGAAATCTTTTTTGCACAAACATTTTCTATTTATTATATTTTTTTTCTTAAATTTTTGTATTCAACTGGTGTTGAAAGTAACATTGAATTTGTTGTTGGTAAATGTTGCGATCATTGAAAAACGTTTAAAATATTTTTTGTTTGTTTTTATTTTAGTAAAATTCACTTTCAGTTTACAATATTTTTTTTTTTTAAGATTGTAAGATTTTTTATGTATGAGCATTAGGATAGTAACATTTCTATTGATTCATAGCAATTGTTAGTTTAGTTGATTTTAAGATATCATATCACTAATTATGTTTGTCTTTGTTAAGTTAGGGAAAATATTTTGATAACAAGTCTTAAATATTCGAATATATAAAATAAAACTGCATCAATTTAACATCTAACGATAGTGCTAATATAGGAACATCCAGTATCGATAATATTTTATATTAGGTACCATACTAATGTGCATGTGTGTGCATTTGTAAAGTGCAACTTTTTAAATATATAAATTTAAAAAACACACACGTATACATGCAGATAGATTGATTAACTTCTATGTGATTTCACGCTCAGCAACTCATTCGGTTCGACAAACTGTTGTTTGTTTTATTTTACAAATTTGAGATATTAAACAACAAACAAAAATATTTCAATTAATTAATAAATAAATGAATTCATTTTTATACAAGATTTACGTGCAGTCAGTTTGCAATTTATTTATTTCCATATAAAACATATCTATTACGAAAAGTGAAACATTAAAGAATGTTACACAAATCTGGAGATAGTAATTTGAAATATTAATAAATAAAAATGGCAGTAAAAGTACTTATGTTTACCACAAAGATGGTGTCAAACGATTATATATATTCCAATAATCCATACAACGATATGATAGCGAAAACGATATCATATAAGGTGCCCTTTATATTATCATATTGTTTTCTAGAAAACGATATTAATATGATATTGTGATTTCTGTCCCTAAGAAATTATCAGGCTGCCAATGTTATTAGTGATAATATTTGCATAAAATATGTCATGTATGATGATTATCATGTTTTATTTATTTTTGTTTAGTATTTTTTTTTATTTTAGCTCATTATGATATTTTATAATTATATTTGGAATATTTAAAATAAAATATACATCATTTTTGGTATTAAATAGCGTTCAGAAAAAAATTTGGCTCATGACGATTTTATTATCGTTATTTTTGGAAATAACGATACCGAAAACGATGGGATGGATATTAAAAACAAAACGTTTTACTAAAAGTATATAATTTCTAATAGAACTTTATGTATTTTAGTAGACAAAAATACTTAGAACAAGACAATTGAAATATGTTTTTAGGGCAAAATGATTATATTATAGAAATATTAGAGCTGTAGATTTAATGTATAAAATATTAAATATAGAATTACTACTAAAGAATTGAATTTAACTGAAAATATCAAAACTAAAGTTGTTTTGGACTTTTTCACATTTTTAATAGCTATAATATTTAATCTGAATAAAAGAATTTAATTATTGGTTATAGTATTTAATCCTTCGTTTTGGGTACACAAATTACTTTATTTTATTTTTTGCTAAATAAATGGCGAAAAAATACTATTTGAAATTTATTTTGATACTAAAAAAAATATTTTCATTTTCCATCCCCGATTATATGTATGTATATGATGAAGTAGTATTTTTGCAATCAGTCATTTAAATTGCCAGATTTGCTCTTTTTCCTTATTGTTTTATTAACTCTTTTGTTTTCAAAACTAAAGTCTGGGAAAAACTATTTGAAATAATACAAAGTTGTAAATACTTATTAAAAAATATTACAACAAAAAATAATGAAAAACAAAATAGTTATTGTGTACAATTTTGTCATAGAAATGAATTACTAAAACATATAGACTATTCTGTCTATTTCCAATTTGAATTTGTAATATTTTTATTATTTAGATATGGCCGTTTAAGAGATACCATGCATAAAGTTATATCAAAAGTTACAATATTTAGAAAATGTTAATTTATCTTTAATATAAAATTCTTTAAATTGCCATGGGATAAAATCACTTGATGTTGCTACGTAAACTTTTGAATTAATACAAAATTTAATAATTTCATCTACAAAATAAAATCGTATTCATACGAGTTTAGCAAGTTTTTATTTCAGTGATTAAACGAATATATCTTTGGAATTTACTTTTATGTGCATATGTATGTAGATATATATGTATCTACATACATACACATATATTGAAAGGGTGTGTTTTAGTCGGAGGAATATAATGTGTATTTATGTACTGAATGGGTTAATTTTAGTTATTTTTGCGTTGTCTTTGTAATATTTTGCTTGCTGTATATTTTGTTTAAAGTGTAAATTATTAGTATTAGTTTTTTTTTTAACAAACCGTTTTGTTGTTGTCTATCTTTAAATATTGGAATGCGGTCAATCACGTCAATGGTAAATTTTTTTAGCTGAAAAAAACTCTCTATTATTTCAGTTGAGCAAATACGAGTGTAATAAACAAATTTTGTTATTGGCAGTTGTGATGTTTATGGAGATACTAAACACAAGGTAGTTTTCTCTATGAGCCAAATATTTCTCTGATATTGAGTATTTATTTCGGCTTGATATTCGAAGATTTGTTTTTGTTGTGAACAAGTTTCCTGTAAGCTTTGTTTATTTTGTTTTAATATAATATCGTTGTAGAAAAAAGTTAAACACTATTAAATGATCTTTTATTGTAGACAATATTAGTAAGCTGTTAAAGTTTAAAAACGTATATAGATGCACAGAAGTACATACATACGTATATAGAATTGTTTATTTATTTTTGACATATGTTTATTTATTTATTTTTTTGTAAATTTGTTGTCATAGTTGTATATTCAACCAGTATTTATGTATGTGTGAAACGGGTGAAAGTTTTTTTTTCATATTAAATCTAAAAATATAAAAATGATATTTCTTATTTTAAATAGTTGGTTTCAAATAAGTCTAAGTCCAACAGGTTTCAGTTATAATAAAAAGAAAATGATGATGTTAAATAAAATAGTAATGAATTTGAAACATGTGCAAGTTAATATTTATAAATGTATGTTTCTTATGTTTTTTGTTTTGTCCAAAATCTTTGCAGATTTACATACATATGTATGTAAAAGTAAATGCTTGTTTCCTAAGTCTTTCCTTCTATTATCTGTATAGTTTGAATATGTGTATATTTAAGTACAAAGTCTTTTGCAAAATAGTTTGCTTTGAGTCTTGAGTGATTTAAATAAATTTTTAGAAAAGTCTCTACTGTTTATATAAATAATAAAATGCTTATTATTTTATGTAAAAAGATAAAAACTAAATATCAAAGAAATAAATGTCGACATGACATAGAAATTCAATAGATTGTCATTTATGTATTATTTATGTATTATAGCAAAAAAAAAACGAAATTTTGAAGAAATTGGTTTTCGGTTTAACCGAAAAATTCTATTAAAAAACCGGTTGCACGGTTTTGGTGTTTCAAGAAAACCGGCTAACCCCATTGTAATAAAGTCTAGATGATTTAAAGAACGTTTAAAATGTAAGCAAGCAATAGGTGGCAATTGTACGAAATGTGAGATATTGCAATTGTTTAATGGAACACTCCTTGTTACCCATTATTACTACTACATAGTGTAAGCAAAAACTAATAAAAATTAGCTTTGTAGTTTTCTCAACACTTCCATTTTAGTTGCTAACAATAATAATATTAATGTATACTCTTTATTTTATATTTTTAGAGCCATGTCTTCAATTATTCTATACATTTTTTAATTTATAAACGAACATTGAAGAGCGAGGCGTCGTTTGTTAACTAAGGAAACCCAACCCGAAATATAATGGATTGGTCTGAAGGTGATTTGGTATGGTTTGATCCGGGTGTGGGTCATCCTATACCAGGCGAAATACAAGAAGTACATAGGGCTGCTCAAGTCATTGTTGTTCAAGCTGTTATTAAGGGCAAGGTATGTATGTGATTAATATGGGTTTTAAACAGTTAAATCAAATGACCTTAACTGTTAGACTTTATTTCCTAACAATTTGTTGTCTACCATAGGTCCGGCCATTATATATCAAATGAATGTTTGTATAACAACTGTTCTAAATACAATGCATGTGAGTTGTTATATTTCTAAAGACAAATATAACAATTTTTGGTTTAAATTTAAACATTCTATATATGTATCTTTCTAAAGTTTTTGTTTTTCATATAAGCCACAAATTAATAATGAATATATAAAAGAAGATATTTTTCTGGTTTATCAAGATCACTTACTTGGTGTGATTGTTGAAGAATCTCAATAGCTAATGTATTATAATGAATTTGTGGTAGTGGTAGTAGTTGCTGTTGTAATGTTGCTAAACATGTTCCAATCAAATGACTCCTCACTAGTTTGTCTATATGTTAGTAAATTTGTTGCTGCACAGAATGTTGCTGCATGGCTTCTGTTGGCATTTGGCCAATGGTCTCCTTTTAGTCGCAATACAAAAACGTTGATATCAAGTGGCGTTCTACAAATATTGCGGATTAATATACATATATATCTATATGTATATATATATTTTTTTTATTGTTATTATTGTAGTTGTTGTCGTTTTACTCTCAAATATGATAAAATTAAAAATAGTTTTATAAATAACAAAATTATTGAAAACAAAGCCGTAGACATACACATACAAAGTGAGAATCTATAAATGCGAATTGTGCGCTTTCATTTGGAACCATGGCAACGTTGTGGTTCTATAACGCCTAGTCCAGCTCCATCACCTTCTACGAGTGTTGTTATTTTGTCGCCACATATATTGAGGCGTCAACGACCTCCAAGTATTGAAGATTTTCCCAGCTTGGAAGAAAATACTGAAACCTTACGTTTGAAATTGCTTACAGATAAGAAACGTAAAATGCAAAACCGTTATCCCCAAATAGTAAAGAAGTTGTCGACATTGTGCAGCGATGTAATGGCTAGACTTGTTCGTAGATACTTTAATGTTATTTGTTGTATAAAATTAAAAAAAAATTATTTTTTTTAGCCCCAAACATTTGCTTTGCAACCTGGTGAAGGAAACTTAAGACCACGTCAAGATTTGGGCAGCAGTGGAGTTGAGGACATGACCATGTTGGAAGATTTACATGAGGCATCGCTTTTGTGGAATCTTCGCTTGCGATATGACAAAGGTCTTATCTATACATTTGCTGGAAGTATTTTAATTGCGGTTAATCCATATAAAATGTTTCCTGATTCGTACGGCTTAGAGGTGGCCAAACAGTATGCGGGAAAACCATTGGGTACAATGCCTCCACATTTGTTTGCTATTGGGGCAGCAGCCCATGCAGCACTACCTTCGCCGCAAGTTGTAGTCATATCGGGAGAATCGGGTTCTGGCAAAACAGAATCCACAAAGCTGGTAATGCAGTATTTGGCAGCAGTAGTTCCTGGTGGTGGGTCTGCTTCCGCCGTTATTACAGAACAAATTTTAGAAGCTGCCCCTCTTTTAGAAGCCTTTGGTAATGCTCGTACCGCACGTAATGATAATAGTTCTAGATTTGGTAAATATCTGGAGGTGTACTTTAAAAATGGTGCTATTGTTGGAGCCAAAATTACTCAATATCTTTTGGAGAAATCACGTATTGTTACTCAAGCACCAGGAGAACGTAATTATCATGTTTTTTATGAAATGTTAGGCGGTCTGTCAGAAGCTGAGCGCACTAAATATGGTCTGCTAGAGGCAGACAAATACTTTTATTTAAATCAAGGAGGTACAGATTGTGCTCCTGGTCGTGTTGATTGGGACTCTCTTCAAAGTGCCATGCAAGTGCTAGGTGTGTCTGAGGGTGAACGTGAAGGTATTATACGCGTATTAGCATCTGTCTTACATTTGGGCAATGTTTACTTTCATCGTAGACAACTGAGACATGGACAAGAAGGTGTTGAAGTTGGTTCAGATGCTGAAATCAAATGGGCAGCTCATTTGTTGCATATTTCGGCTGAAGGTTTACACAGAGCTTTGACAAGTCGTATAACTGAAGCGAGATCTGAACGCGTTCATACTCCACTGAGTATAGACCAGGCTTTAGATTCTAGAGATGCCTTTGCTAAGGCTTTATATTCTGGCCTATTTAACTGGTTGGTATCACGCATCAATTCAATCGTACAAAAAGGTGGCACCCATGATGCTCATAGAATTTCCATATTAGATATATTTGGCTTTGAGGATTTGGCCGAGAACTCGTTTGAACAATTGTGTATTAATTACGCCAATGAAAACCTTCAATTGTATTTCAACAAACATGTATTTAAATTGGAGCAAGCTGAATATTCCCGAGAACGTCTAGAGTGGACTCCTTTAACATGGGATGACAATTTGCCAGTGATTCATTTGCTGGCCAAAAAGCCAGTTGGTATTTTTCATTTACTCGATGATGAATCGAATTTCCCTCGAGCATCTGATATGAGCTTTCTGGAAAAATGCCATTATAATCATGCTCTCAATGAGTTGTATTCACGCCCAAGAATTGGGGCACAAGAGTTTGGCATTACTCATTATGCCGGTCAAGTGTGGTACTGTGTGGATGGCTTCTTAGATAAAAATCGTGATGCTCTGCGTGGTGATGTTTTGGAACTTTTGGGATCTAGTAAATTGCAATTGGTGTCAGATCTAACTAAGCAACTTCGAGCTCAACGAGATTCTGGAAAAACGTTGCCTAAAGGTAATAATGGTCGTTTCGTTACAATGAAACCAAGGACTCCAACTGTAGCTGCCAGATTTTCGGATTCACTACAACAACTTTTGCAATCAATGGGTCGCTGTAATCCATGGTTTGTCCGATGTATTAAACCTAACAATGAGAAACAATCACTTAAAATGGACATGCCATGTGTTCTCCAGCAATTGCGTTACTTGGGCATGTTAGACACAATACAAATTCGTCAGAAAGGTTATCCAGTTCGTTTACGTTTTCAACATTTTGTTGAACGTTATAGGCACTTAATGCGATCTCCCTTACCCCGAGGTACACCCTACAGAGAACTATGTCGTATTCTTTTAGAATCTATGCCCAATACGGGCATCGAAGGACCTGATTATCAATTGGGTGCCACTAGAGTTTTTCTCAGAGAAGCTTTGCATCGTATGTTGGAAAGTGGGCGCTCAGATCGTTTGAAAACTTCAGCCGTTGTCATACAAAAACATGTACGTGGTATGTTGGTTCGCAGGCAATTGGCACGTAAAAAGAAGGCTGCCACTCGTATCCAGGCTAAATGGCGAGGTTATCGAGAACAAAAGAAATTCCGAGATCTACGTACAGCTGCAACTAAAGCTCAAGCTTTGTGGCGTGGTAAAATGGGCCGAAAAAGAGTGATTAAACTTCGTGCTGAATATCAGCGACGCCTGGAAGCTCAACGTGCACAAAAAGAACGTGAAGCAAAAAAACAAGCTAAAGAAAATTTGGAACGAAGCCAAATTTCTTACTTGGATATCCCAGCAGAACTGGCATTTATTTTTTCTAAAAGTGAAGGCTGGACACCCGTTCACGGAGATCGTCATTTAGTGAAAGTGGTCGGTACTGTACCAGGACCCCCGGTTGCGGCAGATCTACCTAAAGACTTAGATCAGTTCTCTTTTGGTAAATTCAGTTCAGTGTATTGCAATGGCATACGGTTGTCGTCACGAAGAGAACCCATAACTACACCCTTTCTTACGAGAGCGGCTTCAAGGGATCAAGATTTTCAGGATTCTTTGGCAGTGTTTAAATTGATATTACGCTGGACAAATGACAAAACAATGGATGGAAATAAAGAAAAAGTTCTATCAGACTATATTGTCCATAAGGGTCTGTCATCGCGAGGTTTAAGGGATGAAATTTTGGTACAGTTGTGTAATCAAGTATACAATACCGACGATTTGCAGGCACAACGTATTTGGCAACTAATGGCTCAATGTTTATCATGTTTTCAACCAGGACCTGCATTCAGCAAATATCTAATGAAGTTTATTGTCGATAATGCTCCCGATTCTATGAGAGATATGTTACTCAAGAAAATATTACGTAATGCAAATTCGACAAATAACTGCCGAAACTTTACACCTTCGTGGGTCGAATGGAGAGCTATATCGCGAATGTCCGATATTGCAGTAGCATTGACACTTCCAGATGATGCCAGCCAAACAGTAGCTATTGATTCATGGACTACCTGTGAAGAAGCTGCCTCATTAGCTGTTTCAACTTTGGGTATATCGAATCGAGGTTGGACAGTAGTCTTAGACGATGGAAAACTTGTTACTGATTCATGTGGGTTAGACTATGTGCTAGACTTAATATCGGAGAAGGAACTGTGTCCAGCTTTTCCAGCCTTGCGAAGTGATTTAATGACAACTGGTGCTAAATTTAATAGAACTATATTACCAGATCATGATTCGAATACACCGAGAAGGCCACAAGTACCCCCACCAGAGCCACCAAAAACTAAGGTAAATCCATCTAGTGAATCTCCAATATCCGACTTAAATGATGAACAGCCGATACGTAAAAATTCTCGCAACTTACTATCTAGAAGTTCGGCATTAAATGATCGTTATTTCGAACAAGAAAAGACTAGATCTAAGTCACTGGATGATCTTTTGGCTGGTGATATAACAGATTTAGATCCAACAACGGAGGCAGAACCTTTGACTAACCTGGGACTTTCAGAAAGCCGTCTTAATGAAAGATATCATTCAGCTGAACGTCTAACACCAATGGGAAAAGAAACAGGTCCTCGCTATCAAAAGTCCCAATACGCTGGTAGAAGATCACATGCAGGTTCCCATTCTAGCAAGTATATGGATAAATCCGAATATGCAACTCGTTCGTCCGCCATGTCAGACACAAGTGAAGCTCCTTCTTTGGCTTCACATGTACGCCGCGTACGTGTTCCGTCTCAAGCTTCAGATGTTGATCAATTTTTAGATGATTTATTTAGTCCAGTGTTGGATGGTTCATTAGATGAACTCTCAGATGCCCGCTCCTTAGCTGCCAGTATTCGAGGAGGAATGAGGAGTGACTCCCATTTATGCTATGAAACGAATGAAGTCGATTTTCTTGAAGCACCAGATTGTGAGATGAATGATTTAGCTTGGGATGTACACAATCTGACATGCAAAATAAAGGGAGGTGGTGAAAATTCAACAACAAATTCTGAAGAAGCTCCATCTGCCAATCTAGATGAATACATAACTGGCTTGTTTAAGCCGATTTTTGTTAATGATGCTGTGAAAGTTCTTACCGAACAAGCAGAATTAATTGAAACTATTAAGGGCGGTGGAGCTGCCCCAGCACAGTCAAGTGGAAATTCAACATTTGTTACGTCACCTATAGTCGGACCTATAAGTCCAATTTTAGCTTCTAACTCGGAGAGCTTACTGCAAATTGTCAATCTTCCAGCTGATGCGGATCCAGCTGTTTATCAACATCAAGTACAGCGAGCATTTTTACAATCAGCAATGGCTCAAAATCTACAGATTCAACAACAGTTGTTGGCTCAAAATCAAGCATTACAAACATTACTTAGTCAGCAAGATACCGCACCAACGGGTACCACATCACCACCTCCTCTTATACCGGTATTAGCAACGGTGCAACAGTCACCAGTGACTTCGAATACCATTACCAGCAAAATTACCATTGCAACCAATGAACAACAAACAACGAATGTCCGAAAACAAAGTGTCAAAAATAGAATTTCGCAATTTTCAGAAAATGACCGTAACCGAAAAGTTTCTTCTGACAGTGGAGGTTCCCTGATTCCACCACCACCTCCTCCACCAATGCCACCTCCAATTGAAGTTAAAGATCCTTCGGAAACAAGACACTTTTTGGATCCTTATGGACGTGCAAAGACAGTGCGAATTGGAAAATGGAGATGGCCTCCACCACAAGATGGACCTCAATTTGAAACTGAAGAGGATTTTTTTGCCTTCAAAATGCGACAAAATCAACGAAAAACTACCCCTCAGTCACAATTCCATAGCAGTAATGGTTCCCTGACAGGTTCCGCTATGGAATGGGAAGAGTTTGAAGTAAATGACAACTCAAAAAGTCCTTCGCCGGCAGTAATGATGCCAGTACATACAACCCAAATGGTACGTACACAAATTAAAATAGAAACAGGGCCCAAAACCAGTACAAGTATCAGTAAACCAACTGTGGAACAAACACAACCACAACAAACAGTGGTAACAACAAAAGTAGCCAAGAAAAGTTTCGAGATTGGCGCAGATAGGCCACCGCCAGGTAGTGTTGGAAAGTTGAAGTTAAGCTCTGAAATGAGGCAACGATTAGAACAGGTTACAGCTGGTCACTCGGTACGATCCACTGTGAGCGCGAAATCAGAGCAACGTGCTCCTGCAAAACTTGAAGATACTAGAAAATTAATGCTACAGCAACAACTAAGTGGACATTTTGCCCAAATTGAAAGTAATAATGCGGCTGCTGCGGATTTGCACTCAGTACGTTCACAAGTAGAACGCATGGAAGAAAAATTATCACCTCCACCAATTTGGCCATCACATGTGCCTCCAGCACCCAATATACCAGCACCACCTCCACCAATTAGACCTCCGAATGTGGCACCACCAGCCCCACCGCCAGTTCCAAAAAGTCCCCCAGTGCATAACGAACCTGAAGAAAATGAATATCGTAGCCAAAGTAAGGATGTTCCAGCGTTTATACAGCGTCAAGAACGTGATACTTTTGGTGCCCGACACAATTGGAACGGTTCCGATGATTCCAAAGACGTTTACGATTCTTGGGGAAGGACGGAAGCAGCCAAATTGGATATGGTGTACGAAAAGAGTTTCAAAAAAGAAATTAAAAATAACCACGAACGTGATCGTTCTAGATCACGTTCTCGTTCAAGAGATCGTGATGACTTTTCAGAATCTGTATGGGATAGATCTGAAGTTGAGGGACCTGCCTCTAGTGGCAGTGACAGAGAACGGGAAAAAGAGCGTGAGAAGCGAGACAGAATTTACGAAATGCGTCAAGTGGAACGCGAAAAGGAAAGTAACAAAGTTTACCAACCAGCGCCTCCTAAAGTTGTTACCGCTACCATAGAGAGACAAGATCGTACAGACACGTATGTACCGGCAACAACAACGGAGAGAAAACATTCATATCAGGCAATGACATCAAACATCAATAATAATATCAATAAAAGATCAACAACTACTGCACCCAGTCCAACGACCTCGGTGACATCTAATACTCCAGCCACATTCCGCACACATATGGCCCAAAAATATGAAAGAGAAAGAAAGCGTAAATCTTCAGCTACATCAACCACAGTATCGCAATGTACTCGTCGTGATGAAGAGACAGATGGAGGCGACGAATGGCCTTTACCGGTTATACCAGCACCGGTTCCGGCGCCAACATCTTTAAAAAGTCCTGCAAATGCATGTTTAACCTATAATCGCGTACCATGGAAATTAAGAGTTCGCAAAGAAGTTTTTCATCCTAACGAACCTATAGGACCACCCATAGCATTGGATCTACTCTTTGCTCAAGTCTCATCTGATGTTTTTGGTTTAACACCCTCTTTGCGCATTTCGCCTCAAGAAAAAGCTGCCGCAATTAATATGCTGAATGGCCATGGCGTAACAGTTGATTCTATTCGAAGCCAAAATGTACGCGCTCTAGTTAAACGTCACTTAATCGATATGGCTAGAGAATGGCCGCTCTACTTTGCTCGCCTTTTCCCAGTACAAGGAGCCCCACAATATCCAGACGTTTCCATAATGGGTATTTCCCACAACGGCTTGTATTTAGCTCGACGGGATGCAGATTATTTGATTGTAGTACAGTCGGTATCATTCAATGAAATACAAAACGCAGTAACTCTTCCAAGACCAGCATCATTGCAACTTAATTTACGCAATGGGAAAAATTTTCAACTACACGCCGCTAGAGCTGCAGCCATTCAAGCAATGATTACATCTTTTGTGCAAGAGTTCAGAAAGGTAAGATTGTTCATTAATATGTTTTTATTTTATTTCCATGTGTCCTTTGTATTAACCCATTCAAAGTCATTGTACTTGATCGAGTACAGCGGTATAATCGACAATTTTTATGAAGTCTAAAGAGCCTCAGTGTTTTTTATCTTATTAATATAAATAATTGATAAATACTATCTTATAATGACAACAAATTTGACAGATATTTCGAATATATATGCCAAAATTTAGGTAATAGATCAAAAAATTAAAACGCGTCATTTGGTAATATTTTAACTTTTAATTTTTTCGAATATTTCCTTCAAAATAATAATTTTTGACAATATAGTTTTTTATATATAAATTATGTTATATATAGATA